>JZLH01S0072011.1:5998-23034 GCA_001188425.1 Eucidaris tribuloides
AAGTTAAATCAGAAAACTTTAAACATATATTTTATCTCCTAAACAATATATTAGAAATCATGTTGGCATCCGTGGGGAGGGGAACTCTCATAATAATAAGTACACCATGCGCGTGAAAAAAAGTGTAAAAAGGGTTGTTTTGACGGTGGGGCGATGCACGCGCGTACAGTGAAAAGGGTATCAAAATCGCCAAAATCATGGGGAAATGGTATACTTTTAACAGAAGGTGCACAGGGTATCTTCTCAATTCTTGTGTAGGGTATTCAACAGAAGATTTTCAGACTTGAATACTTGTTAGGTTTTTCAGAGATCGACAGGTAATTACTTGTTTAGGGTCCATTTTGAAAGTCCATACATGCGCATGGTGTACACCTTGTAATGGCACTGCCCCATCCCCAACTCCCTAACCCCCGGTCTGGCGTGCAATGCTTATTAGGTATACGTTTGCACGGACATGTTTGCTTGTTTTCTCGTGTTCTATGCATACGGACGTGTAACAAAAAAGTTCGTACCTCGAACGAGAATGTATGATCCATTATCAAGAAACGCATTGTTCATTCGAGTATCTTGCAACCGACTTGCCATAGCCATTTGGGTTTATCGCACTGTAGCAAGAAACAAGAGATTTACCGAGATTTTGGTTTTGGTAAACGAACACAATTAATTCCTGGAGTAAAATAAGAACTGTCCGTCACCATCCCCACAAATAAAACTACCAGCACATGAGATATTGACTTACCTTTAATCGATATAAGATTTGTTCATCCATCATTTATACAAGGAGTGAAATAACACTTGCGAGATTGTATTTGCAATACCTGATTGTTGACCATTCTCCCCACAGAATATAACGGCACATTGTATCGTTGAAACCAAGATGATAGCATGAATCGTACAATACATGTTGGGAACATTTTGCATTGCGTGTGATGATTTGGTGAATTTCTGTGTTCCCATTTATATCAGTTGAGGATTCCAAATTATCTGGATAGGTCATAGGTTAGCCGGTAATAGAGATCATAGATTTGTTTGTCTATGTGAGTGTGTGTGGGTGGGGGGGTATCTGTGTTTGCAACTGTGTCTATGTTAGATCCTATTTGTACTTGTGTTAAAATATATGATATTACTGAATTGACTGCCTTCAAACAAATCTAGGCTACTAGTTTGCGTAAGTGGGGCAGTTATAGATTCGATGAACTCAATAAAGAATTTTCTAATGAAAGTAAGTTTGCCGTGTTTATTAATTTATGTTCACCATGAAAATATAAATCAATAGATACTAATGTTAACATCACGTTGACCACATTTCAAACATGAAGATCTACACATACAAAAAAAAATATGCTTGGACTTGGCTAATGGATCGTGAAAAATGAACAGCTTGGTAGCAAAAGGGGCTTAGATCCATTTTCCACCCAAAAAAATAACGTCAATCCATCGGCCACCATTTATCTAGCTACAGGAATAAAATAGACGCCAAATTACAAAAGAAAGCCAGAGATACGGCATAAATTACAATTAATTTCCCATAGAGATGGGTACGATATCGAGAAAAAAGGTTTGTTTTCCTCCAAAGTCATTAAAGTGGATCTAATGCACTGTCAATAAAGATATGGTATTGACATGGAAACCGCAAAATGGTCCATTTGGAAATACACGCACATGATGCATTTGAAGAGCTGAGTTACATAAAGGCTTACCACTTAACTGTCCACATCCAACGATTGCTATCTCATCGATCAGTCTATTGAAAATGTATTTCAATGCGATCATCTTCAAGTAAGCGATAGGATCTTGGTTCCGGTAAAGTTTGCATCAAATGCTATTAGACCGGCAGCCTCTCCGTCCATTAAATCAAAATGTCATGTTTGATGCTTTGCCTTGTCAAGCTCGGTGTTTGCCATAAGGTGACTTGACATAAGTTTTTTTTATTATTGTTATTATTGTTTTTGTTATTATTATTATCATTATTATTAATATTATTATTATTATTATTATCATTATTATTAACAATATTATCATTAATATTATCATTATTATTATTATTATTATTATGATCTATTATTGCGCAATTGATGTTACTGAAAACTTTTCCATTTTCAATAGGAAACTTTGGGTTAAAGGTACGTCTGGCATGGAAAATGGAACTTGATTGATTTTTCAAAAAGTACTATGCGCGCACACTTCAAATTGCATACTGTACGAGTAAGTGTGTGTGTGGGGGGGGGGGTAGTTGTCTGGCATGGAAAATGGAAATTGATTGAATTTAAAATTGTTGTTGTTGGTGGTTTTATTGGCGTTTTGCATTCTTGAAAGAATATTTATATTTAAGAGTACTATGCGCGCACACTTCAAATTGCATACTGTACGAGTAAGTCGTAGTGTGTGTGTGTGTGGTATGTGTGTGTGTGTGTGTGTGTGTGTGTGAGTGTGAGTGAGTGTGTGTGTGTCGTGTGTGTGTGTGTGTGTGTGTGTGTGTGTGTGTGTGTGTGTGTAGTGTGTGTGTGTGTGTGTGTGTGTGTGTGTGTGTGTGTGTGTGTGTGTGTGTGTGTGTGTGTGTGTGTGTGTGTGTGTGTGTGTGTGTGTGTGTGTGTGTGTGTGTGTGTGTGTGTGTGTGTGTGTGTGTGTGTGTGTGTGTGTGTGTGTGTGTGTGTGTGTGTGTGTGTGTGTGTGTGTGTGTGTGTGTGTGTGTGTGTGTGTGTGTGTGTGTGTGTGTGTGTGTGTGTGTGTGTGTGTGTGTGTGTTTTCTTCTGGTAGGGAAGGAACACCACATTTATGCACACAATACATATCCGTAAATTTTACTGTCGCAAACATCGTCTAATCGCTTCAAAACCACTACCCTTAAAGTTAAAATCATGGCATTAGAGCACTTAGACTCGAAAGCTTTACAATCGAATTTTATTTATTGGTGAACATATCGTATATTTCACATTTCCGTATTTACACATTGTATTAACTGAAATGTAACAAATTAAAGGTGTTAATACACATAATTAATACACATTAATTCGCTCTAATTTGGCGTAGACTCTGACATAATGATTGTCTTAAACGCAACTGCCAGATAATCTCGTTATTAAGCTATCACACCAAGAAATACAAATGCGATATTGCACCTCCAAAGGTGGAGTGAAATTAACGTACCTTGTAGGGTAGATTTACACCCTACCCTTACGATAGAAAGTAGTTTTCACTTTTTTATCCACGTTTGCACATCCTTCTCACAAAAGTGAAAATAAACAAACTTGGCATTCAAAAGGGCCAACAAAAATCATGGTTCCTTAAAGTGTGAAGAAACGATTAAAAATGCATGAAGTTACTGCACCAATGAGGTTACACTTTGAAAATCACCTTGTGGTTGCTCTTTAGTTGTTGATGACGGTGTTAGATTTGGAGAGTGCAAATTCGAACCCTTATTTCTTAGTGCGTTGAAACGGTATACTATTTACATTTTATGCATGAAATAAATATCAAATTCGCCACAAAACAATCTTTCCACTTAAAACAAATATTAGTAACATAATCGTCCGTGTCACTAGTATCTGTGGTCAAGTCCAAAAAAAGTGAAACCCTAAAAATATTGCAGTTCAAAACGATAATCAAGTGTACAATTAAAAGGGAAATCAATAACACACCGTTCCAGTTTTTCGCGATAGACTGCTGCGTAATGGAAGTTTTATCCCCCGGACACCAATTCATCACTCTTAGAAAAAAAGGCATTGATTAGAATCTCTCCTTGTCCAGTGTATGGAACCTTTTAAGGTTTTTCTAAGAAACAAAAAGGGGTTCTAAATGGTTCTTCAGAACCATTTTTGGTTCTACAAGGAACCCGTTAAGGTTCTTTTTACAATCTTAGGGGTTCTCGATGGCATAAAGAACCTTACTATTTTTGCATAGGGTCATTACCATCAAGAAACAATTTATATCATCAAGAAAGGGTGTATGAAGAACCCCAAATGTTTATAAAGAACCAATAAGAACCCTTTTTTGCTTCTTTGAAAAACCTTAAAAGGTTACAAATACGGGACAAGGAGAGGTTCTAATCATAGATCAGTATTTTTTCTAAGAGTGATGTTACAATATTTTTACTTGTACATAATTTACTAGTGAGAGCATCTGATGGTTTCTCATCTACTGTGTTTATTTGTCAATTCAATCCTTCCATGTAAGTCAGATGTCCAAGCTTGACTTTTTTTTAGATAAGGCTTCCAAAATGTTAAACAGTGTATGCAATAAACTTTATGTCATACACCACTGAGTTATATCAATTCTGATCAGACACGCGTCAACAATTTGAAATATACTTTTTACCGACAGATATACATAATATTCTATTCACATCGCTAGGACTTATCCTGATATTTTGCTAAATCTTATATTTGCTTAATCTTCCAACATTGCCGTAGTGTAGCTGGCTAAGTCTACTGATTATATCAACATTTGTAAACGTAGAAAATATCAAATTTTCTTACCTCCACGACATCGCAGATAATACATTTCCCACTTGACTCAAGTGAAACGATTCATAAAAGCTGTCCGTACGACCATAGTAGCGAACTTGTTAAGACTCGTTCGGCAATCACACTCACAACGCGGGGAAATTGCATTTTTATACCCTTTTAGTTTGAGTGCTTGTCATTTTGGCTAATACAGCGGTCACTGTTAAGTGTAAAGTATTTGCAATCGAATGAATAAATATATAGAGTGGGAGATATTTTTGATTTATGGGGGCACCACATGCCTGATTCAAAATTATTTTGTTTATGAGATGGGCATAAAATGTCACAAACAAAAGCAGCAGGTGATTTACAGGTGATATAATTTATTGTTTCGTAGTTCCAACTACATATGGGGGTATCATCTTATAATTCATCATCTAAACATTTTGGTGGAGGAGTGTAACTCTCTTACCTCCTCCATTTACCAACCCTGGCGTGAAATGGAACAAGCCCATGTGATGGATGTTTTCAGTGACACTAATGATCTGAGTAAATCGTTAGATCATTTTGCGCTTATACACGCTTCTGTTTGATGTTCCATCCGGCATGGTCAAATTTAAAATATACAATGATGCACGTTCGGTGTTTATCTCTTATTGGCTTTTTCTTCCAATCGTGCTCTCTTGCCAGAGGTTGGGCTGTTTGCCAGGATGACATGCTATTTGCTCTTTTGCGATAATTGCTCTTGCTAATGTTTGACACAAAGTTGAAATTCTGCAATCACCAACGTGATCACAAAATCACATGAAAGACCTGTAACTGCAGAGTAGACTGCCATTTTGTTATTAATCGCGTTGACCTTCGCTGAGATTGGTGTACTATTTGACGGCTACTCTATGGTGAGGGATTGTTATTATGTTTTTAATTTACAAGTCGTGTCTCAACGTCTGGCATGTAGCCGTGTTGATGAATGTAAAAATAAGAATCACTTTGCTTAAAATTGTATAGCCTACTTTACTTTTATCATCATACTTTTCTCCAACATGCATGACTGTGTAAAAAGTTTTAGCTGTTTGAAGTTAACAGTATACAAATAATCAATGTTTATGAGTGCAATGGACAGAATATTTCATGAGGTGAAAGATGAAATGATTCATTCAACGAGGTGCAGCCGAGTTGAATGGATTAATAATTTCATCTTTCAACGAATAAAATATGCTGTTCATTGCACGAATAAAAAAAAACCATTCATTATTTGTTTTATATGACACCAAAAATAGTTCCTTGTCATTTGACGCTTATGAATTTAGAAACAAGAGAGAAGGGACTTACGTTTAGGTGTGCGAGCGAGATCAGAGTGCTGATATGATCGCTAGCGCACCACTGTCCATACTTGATCGCATGCACACGGCTAACGCAAGCGTTTTACATAAGTCGTGTGCCGGGGTGTCCGCGCGGTGCAAATGGACAAAATCGCATGGATCCAAAATTGCACGAATAAAGACGTAATAGGCCTGGTAAAGTGGGACAAATGATCAATATCAAACAACCAATCAAATAACAAGGATCTATTTAGGTGTCATATAATACACTACAAGAGTTGGTCGATGTGGCATTGACTGAGAACGCTCAATACATTAAGACTTCTTACATTTTTTTAATAGGGTAATGCACAAATTCGAGCCAATAAGGGCATTTAACCCAAAGTCACTTTATCACTTTTATGAACTAAGCTCACCAAATTATTTCTGGAAAATGGTTAGTCACATTTAACAGGAAAAAAAATCATTTCTTCTCAAGGAAAGAAACAAATTATTGTACGATAATAATTCAAATTGTAAAAATATTATTTTGAAAGAAAATGAAACATCCGTGCTTCACTATTGTTAAAAAAATATGTTAATCGACTCACATCTTCATTCTATCTTGTTAAAGGCAGTGGATCTCATTTGCAAACATCCCTGCAGACCAGGAGAAGATAACCCATGCCCTTAGGCTATTGGTGAAGGGCATGTCTGTGAAATCTGGGGATCAGTGATTGCCTAGAATTTGAAAACTGCAAAAGAAAAACAATAGCCGTTTAGTGTACGTTCTATGGTAGGAATTTTTTCTCGCGAGAAAAAAATCAAATCTGAGTCAAACGGTCACTTTAATGCCACCAAAACTAAGTTTCTAGCTCTTATATTTTGCTAAAGGTTCCCAGATAGCATTTTCTTCTAAATGCCATTGAATTTACACAAGGTTGATTTTTAGGCATGCAAAAGAGATCCCCTGCCTCTAACGATATAGCCACTTGATCTCTTAGCACATAAATAGTGACATAAAACTTGTTGGAGTGTAATGATATCAAAATCTACTTAATATCAACTATTTTCAGATGAATAGCAATTCATTCTGTCATATTTTTTTGGTTGCTCTAAACCATCTCAACATCGTTAAAAGCCATTTGGTCTACACCCACTTCGTCTACTATTCATTTTTTTTCTGTTAATTCACAATTGCCTTATCCCAGCCTTAGGCCTATTCCAGATCTAAAACCCTAAGTCTAATCACAATCGCTAACCTTAAACTCAACCCCAAGCTCTTTTATTTATGTCATAATTCCAGACGAACAAACTGCCGTGTGAAAATGATAGTAGACCAAATGGTTGTAGGCCAAGTAGAAATGTTCAATATAGTTTCGAGGACTATTCAACAGAGCGCAACTACGCCGGGAACGAGTCCCACCCGACAACTCCCCCAAAGGACGACCCCCGCCCTAAGGACAGCTACCCTGGATGACAACTCCCCAGGAGGACGGCTACCGCGAAGGACAACTCCCATAGAAAGCGGCATCACTGGACGACAACTCGCCGGGGACAACTCAACCGGGGGACAACTCCCAGAGGACAACTCCCTCTGAGCAGTTTAACAATGTTCCTATGTTTAAAAATTGTCTTCGGGGAAGTTGTCCGCTGGAGGAGTTGTCGTGATGCGCCATTTTATGTGTTGTATCTTATTGGTTTCACCGCTTTTCGTGTCTCCTTCTGCCAGTCGGTGTCGTTGATTTGGCCCCCGTTCGTCCTCGTACTGAATCGCGCCCTCTGTCGGTGTTTTTATGTCCTTTCTTCCTCGTCGACGTTTTCCCACTGTTTAGGTTGAGATTTTCTTTTGTTGATAAACGTGCTGTCATAAAAGGAAAAGATGCCAATTGACACAAAAAATAATATAACGCGAAAATACCAAAAATATATACCGTCATGTTAGATTCATAATTTTGTCTCCTTAACTTAAGAAACATACTGTTACCTTAATATTCTTGTTTCCCCTTGCTATATTGTCGGGTGTCGTGCCGCACGACACTCGGCATTTAAAATTCTATCTCTTGTGTTCCTATGTATAACTGATCTTGCCCCATGCTATCTACAGGAATTACTTATCCAATATCGCTCCAGTAGAAATCTTAGATCTCAGTCCAAGTCCCTACTCATTTCCCCTAAAATTAATACACAGTTTTATGGTTCAAGATCGTTTCAGTCAGCGGCTGCTGAGCTGTGGAATAATATCCCGGACACAATACAAACATCAAAACTATTGATCAATTCAAAACATCCCTGAAAACACTCTACTTTATGCTGGACAATTGAATATTATTAAAATTGTTGATGGTCAAACTGCCTCCTTTTATGTCCTTTGTTTCCTTGAGCGCATAGGGATAATATTTATGTTGTGATATGCGCTATATAAAAGCAGTCCATTATTATCATTATTATGAATTACGCCCAAGTCCTTGTTTGCAACATGTATGTGTACGTATGTGTGTGTGAATAATGTAAGAGCAAGATGAGAAACGAGATTGCACTTTGATGAATTTTACTAAAAACGATAATACACACTATTCAAATTACAGTGTATATCAAATGCGGTTTATACATTTCGATGATGCATTGTACTAATGCGTTCTCAAAACAGTCCGTCACATTTTTTTCATTATTGCAAGTGCTACGATATAAGTGTAGTGTGTTTCTTACCTAGAAATGCGGCATCTATAGCCTGGTCGTCATTTAGCAGTGGTATATAGTGCGGCTTCTGAGTTTCAATATTCTCTGCACAGAAAAATAAACAATTACAATTACAATTACAATTACAGGGGTGGGGTGTTTAATTCATATTTCCCGTGAAACGGTTTTGATGGTTAGGAAAGACTTCCAACAATTAAAAAATGGCAATATGTTACTCTATAAAAGTGGTCTCAGAAAAACGACCACACCCAGCGAAGAAGAAAGCGCCTCCTGTCTTTATAAGATAGTGATAAGGATACTGCTACTAATTAAAGATTGTGTCTTCGCTCCACATCATTATATATAATGTAAAGAAAAGTCACATGACAGTAAACATAAGGATGTATGCAATAGTAAACCACCTTTAGAACTGAGAAAGAATGAGAAAATAAAAGTTGAACAGGTCCTGTCTAAAATATGGGGCATATCCTCTTTACCACTGTCTTATGAAGATATGAGACGCTTACTTCTTCGCTGCGTGTGTGTTTTTTCTGAGACCGCTTTAGAGTAAAATAATTTTTATTTGTTGGAAGTCTTTTCAAACCATAAAAACCGTTTCACGCAAAATATGAAACCGCATTACGATGCTAGGGTAAATTAAGCACCCCACCCCTATATGGAACAAAAATAAATAAATTTTGTGTTCCTGCCCTTCTGCCGTGGGTGTGCCTGCACTGGATAATCTCTCCCTCCTAGGAGAAGAAAGGATAAAGAATATTCATTGACTTCATTTCAAATAATTTGTTATTCTATAGTGTATGCTGCAATTCTTTGGCAGGGAGGGTATACAGGAGAAGTGTTATTCCACGGAAATTCGTTTTGATTTGTAATGATATGATATCAAATTGTTCGTTTTATATTATTATATATTTTGTAGATCAAGAGCAGAATTATATTTCTTTAACCAAAAAAAGTATAATGTGAATAAATGTAGACCTTTACTGTTTTACACGTCTAATCGCTACATCACATCTATGGCACAAATATTGGAAAATGACATCGCTTTAATAAAATAATAAACATCACTGGGTTGTAAATCAACATCCTACATACAAACTCTATTGCACATTTTTTGAAAGGCCAAAAATACCATTTAAGGCCAGGGGCTGCGCGGGGGGGGGGGCTTGCGGGCTAGAGGCGTATTAAGGCAAGGGTAAGGGGTTGACGGGTGCACGCTGCACCCCCCCCCCCCCCGAGCCATAAGATTCCACCCTAAATAGCCAAAAAAGAGAAAAAAAAGAAAAGAAAAGAAAGAAGAGAAAAAAAATATAAGAAAGGGAAAAAAAACAAAACAAAAACAAATAAAAACAACAAGGGTGTAGGCTGGGGTGCACCGGGCGCACGTGCACCCCCCCCCCCCTCGCTGAAGCAGAGGAGTTCTGCCCCTGGCAAGCAAATAGAAATTTGCACCACCTTTTCTGCTTTCAACGCCTGATTTTCTCAGCTTTAGTTCCACCTCCCTAAGATGTGCATCTCCCCGTTCCACCCAGGCGCAGTTCTAGGGGGGGGGGCCTTTGGGGGCTTGAGGCCCCCCCCAAAAAAAAAAAAATTACCAACATTTTCGGACAAAAAAAAATTATTTACAATGAAAATATTAATAAATAAACTGAAGCGATCTAGCAAAGATTGAACTGTGATAGAAAGAAGTTATACGAATTTTTAAGTATGTATTTACAATGCCCAGAAACACGTCTTTTTAATACACATTTTCAAAAAGTTTCTACCCCTACATAGGCCTACTTACTCTACATCTTTTTGAAATCCTGACAACAATCCCTATAATAATTTTTATAAATATACCTTTCAAATATGCATTTACTGTGCTTAGAAACATGTCTTTGCTTCGTGTATTTCAAAAATTTCTTGCCGTTGGTTCCCCATCCCACACCCGTCTCCCGCCGCATCGCAAGTTTATAAATACACAGCTACAGTTTTCACATACTTCCTAAACATCCTTTTGAAATCCAGAATCTTCATCAAATATACATTTAAAATATCCATTTACCATGCCTAAGAAAGACGTGTTTTCTGTGCGTATTTTGAAAATTTTTCTAACGCGGGAGGGGCCCCCCTCCCACACACATTCCTCGCAAGTATGACTACTCACATACAGTTTTCCACATACTTCCTGTAGACCTACATCTTTTTGAAATCCTGCCTACAATCCGTAATAATCTTTATGAAATAGCCTTCAAAATATATAGGTATTTACCATGCCTAGAATCACGTCATTTCTATGCGTATTTTCAAAAACATTCTGCTGTGGAAGGGGGTTATTCACAACCTCGGTTGCTTCGCTCCTTCGCAAGTATGATACCCAATCCCTAATCTTGATTGAAATATTTACCATGGCTTGAAATCCGTCTTTTCTATGCATATTTTCAAAAAGTTCCTACCGTGGGAGGTCGGTATCTTCCCTCCCACACCTTCCCCCCGTTCGCACGTTTCGCTCCCTCACGAGAAAGACTGCCCAATTACAGTTTTTCACATTCTTCCTGTAATCTTTTGAAATAATCCCTAATAATCTTCATGAAATATCCTTTATAATATTTATTTACCCTGCCCAAATTCACATCTTTTCTACGGGTATTTTCAAAAAGTTTCTATCGTGGACGGGGGGTGTCCCCCCTCCCACACCCTCCCGCTAGGTCGCTTCGCTCCCTCGCATGTTTCCGTCAAGCTCCCCTGAAGTCCCCTAAAATTTTTACTCTAGAACCGCGCCTGGTTCCACCTCCCCATACCCAAAACAGCCTACGCCCTTGTTCGGCCGCCTCTATTGGTTTCAAATGAAAATCAGGGATTTTGAGTGTTTTTCGGAATCTCCCCCCACCCCCTTCCATAAGATTTTGGCTGTTTGGCTGTGAACGGATAAGTTTTGACGCTGGCCGGGGAAAATGTAGTCTTATTGTTTTCGCTCACTGGCGGGAAAAGTTTGGCCCGGAAAATATTTCCCGGCGAATTTCGCCCCTCCCCAAGATTTTACCCTTGGTATCCATGGTAAAGGCTTCACCATACTCACTTTCTACTTTTATGAGGACAAATGACTCTCGTTCTTTTAGTACTTCGCTGGCGTAGCGCTGTGGCGCTTCAGTAAGGTGTTTAATGTTCCCTTCATAGTCAGACAAGTCGACTTCAACTGTAAGACAAAATGTACGTAAAACAAAAACAGAAAGGGTAATGTTCTTTGTCCCTCTCTCTTTCTCCTGAAAATATATCTATTGCAACAAAAACATACTTCTTGATTCGTGCATTAAAAGGTGGCAGACATTTTCATTAAAAAATAAGCAACAAACATGAACGTAGCAACACTCAGAACATAACTATACTGTAAGATGAAATGATTGATCTCTTAATTGTCACCAGGAAATAAGCAAAATCTCTCAGGCAACAAACCTTTCATTAAAAAAATATTTCATATAACTTGTTTTTCCTTTTGTATTGTTTCTTTAACATGTCTAAGAATCATCATTGGAGAAATAATAATACTCGCACAATAAATGGACAAATGTAAAATTTATGTACAATACCCAATACATCAAAAGTTTATTCCAAAATGCGCTAAAGGGGATTGACCACTTTCGCTTTCTATACTGAACACGTACGTACATATAAATACACATTTAAAGCAAATAGTGGAGCGGATATATTCCTCAATTCAGATTAAGATTACATCAAAATACACTATCTGCTTTGAAAATATCACAGTCAATGCCTCTTACTATACTTGTTGGACAATTCACAAGTTGCTGACTGCCAAATGTGTTGTGTAACTTTCAAATGGATTCAGATTTTACCATATCGAATATTGGTATCGGCTTCGCCTCTCTCCTCAAAAATGATGACCTCATACCGAAATGTCTTTGCGCCATTGTTTCCATGATCACCTCACCAGACGGGCAAGTGACATAATCTTTATCGAACGAATGACCACAATAACACCTCTTCTGATAATCGATCGTCTGTTACGTTTGAACAAAACAATTGATATAACCTACGTCACCTTCATTGGGCTGAGTACTGATGCCGTCAAACTGGCAGGAAAATATTTGGGGACAAAGTTGTATGGGAGCGAAACGTGGTGTTTGAGTGAAAATTAGATGGGGATTCTGATAAGGACTGAGAGGGCAATGGTGAGAGCGATGTGTGGTGTGAAGCTGATGGACAGGAAGAAGACTGAGGTTTTGATGCAGTCGATGTTGGGTTTGGAAGAGACGGTGGATCAGATGGCGAAGGCGAACGGAGTACGTTGGTATGGACATGTGTTGAGGAGGGATGTTGATCATGTTTTGAGAAGGGCGCTTGAGTTTGAGGTGGCTGGTCAGAGGGGAAGGGGCGACCGAAGAAGACATGGAAGAAGCAGGTGGTGGAGAAGAGTATGAGGGTTGGGTTGAGGGAGGAGGATGGGCTGAATCATGTGAATAGAGTTAAGTGGAGGGAGGGGATGAGGGTGATTTCTGTGAGTGCGAGGTGAATCCGGCCACCCCCGTAGTTCGGGGACTAAACCGGATTTAAAACCTGGATTACTGCTAAGCCAAACCATAACTCGGTGCAACTGCAGCTCTCATATTAGTAGAAACAACCAGCTGTGATGCACTGTACCTGGTTACGCCAGTGTCCACGGTTTGGTTTCAAGGGAGACATTCCTCATCAACCTCATACCTTAGACCTAACCCTAACCCTAACCCTAACCCTAAACCTTAACTCCAACCCTAACCCAACCCAAACCCCAAACCTTTACCCCAAATCCTAACCCTAAACTTACCCTACACGTTAGTGCGTGATTAAGTGGTCATGACTGTTCAGTATAGTAATGTATATCGCTATAATATCGCTATAGATTACAAGTTTTACTTTTTTATTATGTTCCTCCATATTTTCACTTTTTTGGCCTGTCGTAAATGTAAAGAACAATTGATAAAGAAACAAACTCGATTTATGTTCATTATTCATTTGAATTATGTAAGTTTTATTTATGCGCATCCAAATAGATGCACTGTGTATTACTTCAATTATTGTTTATTACATAATTATCGATTCAAACAGTTGCATCATTTACATGTATTTATTATTTAATATTCAACATTATTGTATTGTATATTTCGTATTGTTTTGTGAAAATATGGAAATAAGATTAAAATTGTATTGAATTGAATTGAATATATCTCCCATGAGCAAAAATTAATGTCCACACATAACAACAGTAAATAATAATAATAATATATAATAATAAATAATATAAATTAATAAATAGAATAATTAAAAATAATAATGATTCATAATAATAAATAAGAAGAAGAACTAGAATAAGAATAATAATGATAATAATATAATAATAATGAAATAAAATAATAACTGATTAATAAGTAATACATTAATAATGATAATGATAATGTATAATGATAAATGATAATAATATAATAATATAATAATAATAATGATAATAAATAATAATGAATAATAATAATAATAAATAACTAATAATAATAATAATAATAATAATGATAATATAATGATAATAAATAATAATGATAATAATAATGAATGATAATAATATGATAATAATAATAATAATAATAACAGCTCTTATTTACACCCAGGGCTAGCCACTTCAGTCAAATTGACTGATCTTCCAGCGGGCCTGCATAACATATATGTTATTATTACCCTTCCTTTTCTAGAATGCCGAGCGCTGGTTAGAGAAAGCAGAAGGCTACCATTTTTAAAAGTCTTTGGTTATGACCCGGCCGGGGCTCGAACCCGCGACCTTTCGAACGTGAGGCGGACGCTCTAACACTTGACCACCACGCCGTCCTGAACGAGAGCTGACGGCACACTTCTATAGGCCTACTCTATATCCATCAATTCTTGTATGGTTTGCATAACAAATCAATATCATTTCTTTATCATACTGAATTCAAAAATTGATTCTTCAAACTAACTTACCATCGATACTACATTTACAGCGTGCTTGATATTTTTCAAGGAGAGCAATGTTCTTGCAGTGCCGGATTGAACAGGCTCTTCTTTTCTGAAAAACAAAATCAAATGAAAAAAAGTTATTTCTTGGTTTCCATATATATCTGATAATATAGATGTCATTGTTTCTGGGGAAGACGATGTGATAACCAGTGTACAGTGGCACCGAAAGTATGTCACGTCCACGAACGCGTGCAAACGCGATTCAGAAACGAAATCTTCAATAAACGCCAAGAAGCACGGACTTTTACTACGCCGCTTTGCGTTTTATCGCGTCGTTGAATGTCGTTTTATTAACGCGTTTCAGTGAACGACGTTTGGAACTACATATATTCCGGTGCCACTATTTCTATTATTTAGAAGAGAAGTAGCGAGTAGTGTAGTAGTAGTAGTATGGGTTAGGTTAGTAGTAGCAGTAGTAGTAGTAGTAGTAGTAGTAGTTAGTAATGGTCAGTATAGTAGTTAGTAGTAGTAGTAGTAAGTAGTAGAAGTAGTAGCATGTAGTAGTAGTAGTAGTAGTAGTAGTATTGTAGATAGACTCCTTATCAATAAGAGAGCGTTCGTATCCTACCCTTAAAGAACATTGTGGAAGACCCGCCGCCTTTACAGAAATTGTCATATTCTGTCACTAATATCTGACAGTGTTTCAAGAAAATAAACTGCCTACAACACAAAGTTTAGGCAGGCATCTGTCATTTTGTAAATATGTAAAGATAAAAATGGACATGAATTATTCTTGCCGATAAAAATTCTGCAACACAGCCAGTCTATGGGCGAAAAGTAGAATGGTCTTCAATGATTTTTAAGGTTGTCTTTTAAAGCACTTATGAACTTTAACTTGTAATTTTTCAGGACATTATGTTAAGACCTTTATTCAAAAACACTATTAGCATGGGAATCAATATAGCTCAAAATGGAAATTATTGTTATACATGCCTTTAACAAATGTGCCAGTATACTTGAGCATTGCTCTTGCTCTACCCCTGAGCTTTCAAGCATAAGCATGCAAAAATACGTTAATGTACAAAACAATATTAGTTCGGAGGTGGGTCAAGTAATTTGTGAGGAGGGAGCCTGTGACCCCAGAACGTATTGTCTGTGAATATTTTGACAAGGTCTCGTCAACTGAATTTGGAAGGGCTTTCGGTGATCCATCGCGTCTGAATGGGAGGTATTTAGGCACATACTAATCGCATAACTGATAACATGATTCTAATTGCAGTGGTTCTTTTTAAAAACTTTAATTCTCGTCCTTGAAAAGCTTAGCCCACACGTTATCTTTTTATTCAGGAAAGCAGTGATTGCTTCCAGTACTTCAACCATATACTTTCTAACTCTACAAGTAAGCTTATGCAGTCATTAACTCAAAATAAAATCCCGTACAGCGTTACTATGTCATCCTATTTTGTTACTTTATTATGTGAATATTTCAGATTTAAATTCCACTGACCAGGTTTGCAATAAGCTCATGATAACTGTGGGACTAAATTCGGGCGAGGCCAAAATCCTTGCAAACTTTATTATAAACTTCATCCTTGATATGTACGCCACAACCATTATTTATCTTACTGATTTTGATCCAAATAAAAAGACAGATGCAGAAAAATAAAGGGCGTCTCAAAAAAATGTGCACGTAAAAGCGCCTACTATGCCAATTAAAAACACAGACATGATGCTCACATGAACTTCAAAGGCACAGTCTTAGCTTTCAAATGAGGTTTGTTGTGTTCAATTTACTTACAATTCTCAAGATTAAAACAAGCAAATTGAATAGAACAAACAGCGTTTGAAATCCAAGATTATACTCTTGATTTGACGTTGATGTAATCATCACGTCACAAGAGATTTTCCTAATAGCCAATCTGGATCGGCTGTAGTTTTGACCTGCTAAGCTTAGCAAAATCCGAATCCCCCCTTCAGAAAAAAAGAAAGTTTAGGTGGCCATGAAAAACAAACAGAAGAAACTGCTATCGTCTAGTAATATCAGAATAACGGTGTACGAGACAAATAGCATAATAGCATCCCACCTCAATAATGCTTTTTCAATATATACACGTAAAAAGGAATCAAAGTTTGACTGAATAAATTTCTACGACAAAATAGCATAGTAGCAATCCGCCTTAATAATATTTTCAATATAAAAAGAAAATCAAAGTTTGACTAAATAAGTCAACCTTATAATATGTGATAGTCATTCTGATTTAATTTTGATTGTTGATATTGTACTTATGAAGATGTGATTTCTTTTGACATTACAACTTCAATTGCTAAAAACTAGTGGCATGGGTTGAGTTACTAACGATGTCATTACATCATCAACACAATTCGTTCCTTGACCATTCTGTACCTCATTTTTACCATGTTTGTATTTTATTCTTTGATATGTTCTCATGTAACTATGTGTTATTATTATTATTACTTTGTCATCATTTCGGATGACAGGGACTAGAAAAGCGAACTTGATCACTGTTACCCTCAGGCATCCAGTCCCGGGTAGTTTGGTTTTTTTTTTTGCATATGGATATGTGACCACAACACCGGATTTTCACCCTTCTCTTTTCGATGAAGTGCGTGGGTT
>JZLH01S0072023.1:1171-15823 GCA_001188425.1 Eucidaris tribuloides
GAGTAAATTTTCACCTATATGTATTCTTAAACAGTATTGTAAAACTGTTATGAGGAATGGACAAAATATTTCGATCAGGGGATGTTGCATGAAACCTTTTTCCGGATAATAAAATCTGATAAAAATTGGTATTTTGAACAGAAGATTTTTTCCCCTACGGTATGAATGAATATATACCGAATTCGATACCAACAATTTGTATGTACTACCAGAGACATTTTGCTAGTATAAGGCAACAAACCCCATGGGTTAAAGAGTGCAATTTCCTTGCGCAAACACACAGACACACGCACACACACACACACACACACACACACACACACACACACACACACACACACACACACACACACACACACACACACACACACACACACACACACACACACACACACACACACACACACACACACACACACACACACACACACACACACACACACACACACACACACACAGATACATGAAGCACAATCTAGTATAAATATGATAATTAAGCCCACAGTCATGTTTAAAAATGAGAAGTAAATTATTTTTGATTCGCTACTATCACGCAAAACGTTCGCAGAGAAAGGGCCTCACTTATGGTCGATCAATGGAAATGTATTGGTGACTTACCACTTCCGTCCTGTTGACGAATAAAACGTTCGCATTGCAATTTCAGAGCGTATGCGCTGCGCATGGCTTGTACGCTTGGCATACGTCGATAAATTTTAAGCATGCTTAAAATTTTTCAGCGTACGGAACGAACAACAACGTATGATTGCGTATTAAAACGACTCAAAAACGACGTTAAAACGATTCCCGAACGAACGTTAGCGTATGCCAACGAAAGTCAAAATGTTCCATTTGCAATGGATACGCAATGCCAATTCGTCATAGTGTGACGGCGCCTTGACTGTGCATGGAATTTTGTAGTTTTACACATTAATATGCATTTTGGTAATTAGGTGTTATTGGCAAAAGTGTAATAAGTTATTTTTGCATGTAGTACCATTCTCCAAACCGATTAAACATCTTTATTTCATAATTTACTGTATCTAAATAGTTCAAAATCATGAACAAAATCTGTATTTTAGTTCTAATCTGCATAATTTATGCAAATAAGGGAATGATTTACGTAGACAAATAGTTTCGTCATGATGGTTTTCTTTTCCTTCATCCACCTAAAGGTTGTACCAAGTACTACACATTTATATTGGATGATTAAAGTTGTCTAAGCACTGATCATCGGATTTTTGTACTTTTATACTTTAATATGCATTTATGGTAATTAGATGTTATTTGCATAGGCAAAGTAAGTTTCTTTGCATGAATACTTTACTTTAATATTATTTAACACGATTAGATATCTTTATATCATAATGCACTGCATATAAATAGTTCAAAATCCGTGAAAATTACTCCATTTTAGTCCTAATTTGCATAATTTATGTAAATTAAGTAATAACATACATGAATACCTCAATTATTTTATCAAAGTTTTCTTCCCTTTCTTCTACAGAAACTTTGTTCCCAATTTTAGAGTTGTTTGGGTTGAACATATATTTGTAATTATTTTTGTTATTAATGTAGAGATAAAATATGCAAATTTATGCAAATAACTGGCTTATTTGCATAGATACAGAGTGTCTCTTTGGATGAATCTTTTTCTTTTGACCCAAGGAACATTTATGCCAAGTTGGACATTTGTACTAAAAAAAAATGCAGCGTTCAACCTCTTAAAAAGTCTACTATAATATTATAAACACAGGATCAGACGTTTAGAAATCGGGGGGGGGGGGGGTCGTACCCGACCTGATCAGTGGCCGATATTACGAATGATTAGGTGCTGTGCCGTTGATATTAGAACGCTAAGGAGCGCTGAACTGAGCTTCAACAACACCCCATAATAGGCCTCAGCATAAAATACCGTCAAAATGATACTTAGAAGTTTCTCCGCAATTCAGCAATGATAAGAGTGATCAAATATAATTTCCCGATACAATGAGTAATTTTTTTTTCATCGCCCTCCACCATGAAGTGGAACCAAAGGCATTATGTTTTCGGGTTGTCCGTCTGTACGTTCGTCAAGTACTGGATACACTGTACAAACCACCATAGACAAATGGACTGATAAAACTTTGAGGTCAAGAAATCAAAGGTCAAATGCCACTTTGTGCAATATACAGTCAGCATATAGGCCCTACACAGGGTAAAACTTACTGTAATCTCAAGAAAGCATCGGTGGATTTTCATGAAACTAGGCCTAATCATGTATCACTATTGACAGAAGAATCAATAAATTTTTTGAGTCAAAAAGTCAAAGATCATAGATCATTTTGTGTACAATGTATGGGTAATTCGCTTCGTTTTCTGCAGTATCTCAATAATACATAGATTTCCATGAACACGATGAAACTTGGTTGAAATATTTATCACTCTAGGCAAATAGAGTGATCCAAATTATGGGGTAAGAGTTCAAAGGTCAAAGGACACGTTGGGTATAATATGAAATCAACTACGAAATCAACTACGACTATTACTCGTTATATACTGTGATATTTCAAGAAAGCATCGATGAATTTCCATGAAACTCGGTATACTATAAACATGATTGATTAAATCTCGGGGTCAAAATATCAAAAGTCAGAAGTCATTTTGTTTGCTACAGTAGGCAATTCATTGTTTTCACAGCAATAGCTGAATAGATTGATGGATTTTCTTGAAACCTGACTTAAACAGGATCTAGAGTGCTGGATTCTGATATAGTCTAGTCAACAGGAGTGGAGATTTCAGTGACGAGTGGGGGGGGGGGGAATGGGGGGCGAAAACACGGAAGGCGACCAAAATGTACCCTCCCACGGGGTAAAAATCGCCCCGAGGATATATTTTCGTTAAAAAGTGAAGAGTATGTTTTGAAATCCCCAACTCCCCCGGCATAAATTAAGTTTAATAATCTGTTTCAACCATATCTTTCATAATACGTTTGCAGATGACAAAATCCTAAAAAAAAGGCAAATGGTAAGTCTCAGAAATCGAGGGGGAAACACGTCCCCGTCTCCCCCCTCCCCGGGATCGCCGCCCATGCTAGACAACGTTCATGTCTAATTTATATCACATTTATTTTCGTCTTTCAATCAGGTTTCATCTATGACGTCACAAGTTCCTATACGATAGTATTTTTGATATTGGGAGGAGTCATGTCCATCGCAGCGTTCAATATAATCATCTATATCGCGGTTGATCGATACTGCATGAAATGCCAGGAAGCCGCGGTTGAATGATGAAATGGATGACGAATGTGGGACAGCGAGATGAAAACGTAGACATGAACAGTCAAATTATCTACTAGACATCAGCAGTCGAATAGTAGACATGAACAGTCGAATTATCTAGTAGACATCAGCAGTCGAATACTAGTAGTAGACATCAACAGTCGAATTTCCTATACGATAGTATTTTTGATATTGGGAGGAGTCATGTCCGTCGCAGCGTTCAATATAATCATCTATATCGCGGTTGATCGATACTGCATGAAATGCCAGGAAGCCGCGGTTGAATGATGAAATGGATGACGAATGTGGGACAGCGAGATGAAAACGTAGACATGAACAGTCGAATTATCTACTAGACATCAGCAGTCGAATAGTAGACATGAACAGTCGAATTATCTAGTAGACATCAGCAGTCGAATACTAGTAGTAGACATCAACAGTCGAATTATCTAGTAGACATCAGCAGTCAAATAGTAGACATCAACAGTAGAATTATTTAGTAGACATCTGCAGTCGAATTATCTAGTAGACATCAACAGTCGAATTATCTAATAGACATCAGCCGTCGTTTTATCTAGTAGACATCATCAGTCGATTTTTCAAGCGCAATGTATCAGCAAGGTTTGTTTGTGGACAAGATAGATTATGGGGGAAGGTCTGGAGGGATTTTCACATCTCGATGGAGAACATTACGATTTTCACCGTCGGGAATTTATTTTGAACCAGTCGATAAGACTAAAGAATGCACCAAAAGATAGCATTGGCTGCAGTAAATTGAAAACGTCAGGTGGAGTTGATTGGTGGTGATGTTGAAATTGTTGAGTTTAATTTTAAAAAAGAAGAAGAAGAAGTAAGCTAAAAAAAAATGGGGGAGGATCCGGATGGGTGATTACCTTTTCTACAGTAGGAGAAAGGCTTACTAATGTTTATTTCCAACTCCTTTCCAAACAAAGGAACGCATAATATAACATTGGCTGCAATTCTTCGCAATATCGCATAATAGTTGTCTACAAAACAACGTTGGGGACGTACTCAGATAATTGAGATTAGAGTACCTGTATGAGATCAAAACCCTTCATTACAAGAGATTCTCTGGCAAGATATGCCGTCTTCTTCACATTCGATACAATCATCATAACAGGCGCGGTATTTAAACACGTCTGTTGTTTTCATCATTTGGCAATCTCATTGTTTTACCTCTATTTTGCACTTGGGCTAAAATGAAGATATCCATTTATGTGTGTTGAAATGGATCCTTTCTCACAAGTGCTACTTCAATCACACCAAAAAAAAAAATGCATTACAACTATAGAAACAGATTTGCTGTATTAAATCAATATCGCCACTTTCGTTTTGAGTCGGCACGGGAGTTAGCAACCTAGCAAAAGTCCAGAATGTTGATGAAGTATCTGCATATAATTGGATACCGTAAATATCCAAGTCTTTATGGGTATCTGTTATCGGCAAATATAGGGTATATGAGATATAGAAAATGAAATACTGCGTTTATCTAAATCTGGGCGTACATTGTATTACTAGAACTTTTAACGTATAATAATTTCTTATAATTATATTTGCATTCATTGCTTCAAATCTCCTTGAATTGAATTTTACATTTGAAATACAAAGAGTCTTGATACATTGACTGAATCTTAACGATAGTTATGGGAATGCCTCGTCTTGCAAAATTAAGGTGTCACAATTTATTTTCTGAGTGAGATTCACATATGAACCTCACTTTCAAAGTTACTAAAGTTTCCTCTTCTACATCGAGGTCCCAACGCCAACTGAAGCATGCAAACACATTTTTTTGGAAAGTTGATCACGTGCGTAGCGCGTGGCGAAATCGAAAAGTTGATGTTTTCCTATCAAAATATTTCACGTTTAAATCAACCTACAAGTATTTTTTTTATTGGCAAGACAAATTATAAAACAATTGAAATTCGTGATATTGTTCAAACTTATTAATATTAAAATATCATGTGGCTTCCGCGGTGATTTAAACTATCAGAAAAATGTGTAGATTCATAGTCATTTCAAAATTGATATTAAAATAATACCAAGATTACTCCAGGAGAATAAGAATAACTTTTGCCATCATTTGATGGCAAATTCATCAAATCTACGAGACACACAATAAGGCATTTGCCACTAAATTTCATGATGTATATTAAAATTAAATTTATTCAGTATTCTGTTCCTGTCCTTCCATATTTGTGTTATTAAATTTATGGACATCTTAATTTATTTCAAAAAATAAAGACAAAATATGAGACTGTTAGTAAAACGATGATTCCTGTTAATAATCAATGAAGCATTTATCTACCCTGGACCTTGAAGAAGCTTGCATACCAGTGCTATCTAGATCTAGTATTTACAGCCATTGTCCATTGCTATTGTGTGGGGATAAACATCAGGCACACACTCGTTGTCGTCCTGTACAAAGTTTTAATTTTGTATTGGGGATTGGACATTGAGCAAAGTCTGGAACCTAACTTCAAATAAAAGAGTGAATTACAAAAAAACAACAACAACAACTTAGGATATCATATCTAAACTACCGGGAACACAATCTGACACTATTCAGCTATAACCCATATTCAGCTTCAGTATTAATCTGAGGTGTAGTTTTTTTTTAGTTATTAGAGATCAGATGTGACAAAATGTTATCTTAAACAGATACACCACAAACTGTAAATAATAGCAAAAAATATCAGTCTTCGGACAGCTTTGATCAGTGGATTAAGAATGAATTGAATTTTAACATCATCTTATGACACTATTTACACTTGAAACTAGAAATACAGCATATCGAAATAAAAACAATTGAAATTAAGAAAAACATTGTGAACGTTTCTAAATTGTTGGCCTGGGGAGTGATATTGCTTTGTTGGTTTGCTTTCACTGTGACATTACAGAATCTCCCCTTCATCTCAAAATATTAGTGGTGGGCGATTTTATGATATCGAAATTACACGATGTTGAAAAAATATCGAATACACGATAATGATCTCATGATTATTTCAAAATATCGCTAGAGGCACGATATGGCCCAAAATACCATCGATTATGAAAACCTAATGGGGTAAATGCATGCACTGCAGTGGGAGGGACCAAGATTTCCCCATAGCTAAGAATACTCTGCACACGAGAGGTAAAAACAGGGGGTAGGAGTAAAAGACAGACCTCCATGCTGTGCAGCTATCAAATTTGTTGTAGTGCAAGAGCAGTTAGTGCGTTTAGTATTTTGTCAACAAATCTGTCAACACGTGCCAGCCAAGAATGCCATCTATAAACAGTCGGCACCACGAATCTCCAGATCTAGTTATAAGAGGGTCTACAGAAAGCAACATTGTTTTGACCACATTTTGATAACAGCCCTAAAGAGTGCATTGTCAATTTTAAGCCTAAAATAGATTTATCTTATTCATCACAAATCTGTTTTTTCAGCTCAGGCGATAAATCCTGTTATCGGCGATGTTTTTTTCCACGATAATCGAATGAGGTTTAGATCAAATTTTGTTTGTCGATCTCACTTGTATATTGTCCCACAATGTCGACATTGTGGGGTAACACATTAACCCAACGATGTCATGTTTTACCAAAATTCACCTCTCAATGTAGCTCACCACACACACACACACACACACACACACACACACACACACACACACACACACACACACACACACACACACACACACACACACACACACACACACACACACACACACACACTACACACAACGAACAACACACACACACACACACACACACACACACACACACACACACACACACACACACCGAGAAGATAATCTTAACCAAGATAACTTCATTGTCTTTGCAAAAATAATCATCTACATGGTAAAGTATTTTTCGCATTAAATTTCTTATGATTGCATGTTTTGTTATACTATACTGATTTCTGTTATGATCTGTTGACAAAAATAAATTCAAATTCAATTTCGAAAATAATCTAGGCAATAAAGCGTGTAAATGGGTGTTCGCTGTGTGTGTGTGTGTGTGTTTGTGTTTGGTGTGTGTGTGTGTGTGTTGGTGTGTGTGTGGTGTTGTTGTGTGTGTGTGTGTTGTGTGTGTTGGTGTGTGTGTGTGTGTGTTCGGTGTTGTGTGTGTGTGTGTGTGTGTGTTGGTGTGTGTTGTTGGTGGGGACGTAGGTTTTTGTTCGCTGGCGTTGAAATACTATTGATTATCTTCTCACTTCAGTCATGTATCTCATTGTCGAGGTCTGTGTTTTCACATCCCCACTCCTCCGCTCCTCACTGCTGCGCTCACAGCTCATTCATCCACATCCCTGTTTACCGTATGGTATGCGTCCCATAAAAACGTAAGAACCTGTCAACTTCATCTGGGCAACAATCGGTAATTGTCATCATGTTACGGTGGAGGGGCAAGGGTCACGGTGCCTCTCTGCCTCCTCCAAACGCCTGTCAAAAAGATGGAAAAAACGGGGGAAGAAGGGGGATAAAAGAAAAAAAACAAGAAAAGGAAAAAAAGAAAAAACACGTAGGCCGAGTTAAAACATCCATAGGACCACAGGTAGGGTCACGCTTATCGAGAGTGATTTCAACCGTTATCAGCAGCCTTGCAGCCGTTCCATAAACTGAATAATTGTTTTGAAAATATTAACTTGATGTATTTCCAGCCTTGATTGGATTATTTTGATCATCAAAACTTTCCACAGCAAATTCGGACTATATTACCTTGATGTAGAAAAGATAATTCAAAATGAGACGCTTTCAGAAGGAGAGAGAGAATTACTTCTTGCTGAAAATGCGTTCGTTGAGAATTCACACAGCTCGAGCTTTTGCATTGTATCTGGTTTAAAAGTTAAATTAAACCGTTCTGAAGGCCAATTTATTCGGTTTGCCCTCTCGCGTTTTCTTGTTGTATTGGGCAGATTTAAGAACGATTTGATTTTTTCCTCATTCGAATAAAATACGTTCCTGATCGTAGCTAGGTGTGGCCGCTTTTAAATTACTTAGGATGTGTTTAACTGCAAACGCGAAATGGAGAGGGCGTGTAACTATACATTATGACTGAGTATAAAAACGCAATGCTTTCTTTCAGAGCCACAACCACAAATCTATCGGTGATTTCTGCAAGCACCAGGTCACGGGGGGGGAGGGGTGCTACGGCGCCACTACTGTGCCCATACTTCCGTAAGCAAAGGGGTGTTTGGGTTCACGACACCCCCTTTTGCCAAAGGACGGTTGTAACACGTCCAAACACCCCTTTCCCCGTAATCACCCCTTGTTTCACGATATGCACCCTTTTTGGCGGTTTGAAAATGTGGAATAACCTCTGAAAAAACATTAAATGTTGATTTCTTGATCTTGGAAAAATATGCGTTTTCGTTCACTATGTTTCGAGGCGTGACGTGACCGGGAGAAATTTTCGGACATGGATTAATAAAAAAAAAAAGTCGTCACATACCCCCCCCCCCCCCTAACGAGTTTTCGAGCGCCTGCGTTGACCGGTGAAGAAATGTGAACCTAGGATTGTGGCCTCGATAACACCCTGCCCTTGCAAAATCTGTCGTACTTGCCTTATGCACGGCCCCTCCATAAATACTTTCAAAGTTTTTATTGAAATTGTATTTACTGAAAAAAAAACATATTTCACGATAGTAGGTAGAGCTTTCTTCAAAAGTACCCTGAACCCCTGACTTCAACACATTTTGTCATCAGCTTCATTGCACCTATACAATGTATAATGTATAATATAATTTAACAAATCTCAGTGTGTATTTCAAGTTTGACCCCCTACTTTAGAATGAAATGATAGGTAAATTGTGGACATTCAAAAAAAAATTGATGCAACTTTGATATCTGAGCTACATAGTATGTTCAAATGACAAATAAACCCCTAGAAGAATACAAGAACCATTTGGAAAGTAACACTGCAATTGCAAGTTATAGCACTGAATAAACAATAAAACTCGGGGTCGAGTTTTTATTAACCTATGGTGTACACACAGTAAGTCTATGGGAGGACGATGACAAAGTGAATTCTTGGTCAACTTACGATTTTCAACCTTTTTTAAGCACTCAAATTAAATCTATTTGAAATACAATTTTCGGGTTTTCATTTTTAGACCTCATCTAAAGAGACTGACATGGGAACATCGTTTCTCAGATTTTTTTTCTTAAGTGTGGTATCAATGTTAGCCAATACCTTTAAAGTCGGAGAATCTTTTTGCACGTCTTCCAGTAGCACAACAAAATAATCGCTCACCAGGTTGGGTTGTTGTGGCTTGATTTTTCTTATCCCTTGGGCCGGACTGTCTGTATATGAAGATGCAGTCATTACCGTAGAATGACAAAACTGTTGGCAAATCTAGCTCATTCGTCTCTGTTGTAAGACTCATGCATGATGAACGACCCACTACTGTCAAGAGGCTGAAATTTCACTAACAATTTGTGATTTGGAATACTTTATAAGTTAAAAATTAACGACCAATTATTTCAACTAACCTGGTTTTTAGCTCCTGTACTTTGCCTTAAGCTCTTAAATACATTTCCTTATATCCCCGGTCCTGATATAAAGGTAAAGGAAAGCGTGAGGTTATCGTCTGTACTCACGTTAGAACAGCGTCACACAGACGTCAGCACATTACCCTATCACTGGAACTCCATATCAAGCCTGCACATATCGTGCGCCACCTCCACTCCCTGGTGATATTCCTAGCCGCCGGCTGCTTTTCAGGTGCACTCAGAGGCAATCATCACAATGGCTTTCCCAGTCCTCATCAGGTACCCATTTATACCCTGGTGGAGAGAGTGTGCGAGAAGTGTCTTACCTCAAGGACATCAAACGCCGCCGTGGCAGTTCGAACATCCAGGTCTCGAGCGGGAGCGTCCACGGCCGTAAACGCCAACAGCCACGCGCCTCCGCACAGCATGAGATACGATTTTGGCATGCAAAAGAGTGCCACTGCCTTTAACTCAATTTGTAACAAACTGAGTAACATAAACTTATCATGTGAAAGTTTATATAAATTCTACTCGATATATACATAGCAAAAAAACATTCGCCATGCAGATGCATACGAATGATAAATCCAATTCAAATATCAATCTGAATCCCCTCTGTCATCGACTTAATGTGATCAGTATAGAAATGCTCTTGTGGTAAACTATATAGAGCCAGAATGCTCGTACATTCCAACACTGTACAACCAACTACAAGTACATGATCACCAATGTTTAATCTCCCAGTCCCATTGTTACAAAATCCCAATTAAAACTTGCACGAGACAGTGTTTCAAATGTATATTGAAAGTTAAATCACAATGTGTGAAAAAAGAAACGAGATAATAAATCAAAGTTGTTATCAGATATATCAATTTTACTTACCTTGATCGTTCATGCGTTGCCCTTTTATAATCATACATTTACTTAGTAATTCTTCAAAACTAGGCCAAAGTCTTCATGTCAATCAATACTATTAGCCGGCGATACGTTGATAAGCAGCACATGAAGGTCGGTTACGTCTTAGAAACTCATCTCATAACTGCAACACGTCATTCTATTATTTATGGTCTTAATCATAATGTAGGCAAATTTTAGAGTTTTGCTGCCGGTTGGATCCATTTACGACAGAGATCACTTTCTCGAAGCTAGTCCTGTTCGTCTGATTGTGCAGTGCTGATATAGTAATTTTTTTAGCATCCGCGTCACCTGGGGAGGGGCGCCCATTGTTTTCAAAAGTAACGAAATTACGGGGATCTTAGTGTTTTTCGATAATCCTCCCCCTCCCCTCCCAAATTTTTCTGGGCGACTCGGCTCTTTATTTGGCAGCGAATGTGGCTGTGATGATTTTTTTTTTCGCACAATAATTTTCTATCAACCCTCACCCCACCCCTTCAGACCGATTCGCTACTATTGCCTAGAAATTGCATCGCAAATAATTTCCCCCACGGATTCCATCCCCCCCCCAAGATTTCCTCTAGTCGCCCCCCCCGCCATTTGAGAGGGTTGACGTCACTGAATTATCAAAAGTACAAAACTGCAGCATGATACCACTGCGAGCAACTGGTACAGTAAATGAACCCACACTTGTGGCGTGATTCTAATGAACACAAAATTCTTCGTGTAAGACAGGGTGCATGATTGTGAACTCAATGCGAATACAAAACATTAAATTTTATCTATATCCGTAACGTTATACGTAAACAGAGTTCCATCAAGATCATTTTCCTACTCCATGTTAAATAAACAAGCTTTTACTGTGATACATAATTAATTAACCTGACGACAAACTGACGATTTTCATCATGCTCACATCCGGAGAAGCACAAAGAATTGTTCACCTCAATTGTTCTAAATCGTCATCTGTGTTTATAATTCATCATGTGTTACTGTTCTATCGTGGGCGAGGCGTGGAAACACAATGAGTAAAGGAACCAACCTGATTCTTAGGGCAACACGCACGTGACCATTGACCGTACTCTTCCCGCAGAACGCAAGTAATTACAAGGTGGACTTCGCAACATGAAAATCCAAAGTAAACATACAGTAATCGAAGCACACGTTATAGTAGCAACCTCATTATCCAAGTCAACTTACTCCACCTACGTCGCCTTTCGGAGATATCGAATGGACTTGCACCAGATCGAGTATTGGTCCTATTTTGCGCCCGCGTTTCGCGTCAACATCAACCACGCGGCGAACTCGATATGACTGCTGTCGTCTGACCGTTAGCCATCTTTTCTTTGAACAGCAAACACAGACTGTGCTGATAGAGAGACTAGACGGGAAAATTCTAACCTGCATGGCATGTCGAATGTATTGCCCGATTCCTCGCATCCTGTGGAATCTCTTTCCAGTTGGATACAACGAACATGAAGACGAAGAGATGTATTTGCTTCGTCTCCTCGAAAGCGTAAGACCTTTTCGTCATATGATCTCATCTCATTCTCGAAAGAAGTCCCCGCCTCGAAGTTGAGAATCTTCCCCTCCTTACAGTCAACGTCAATAAGGAATTTTCTTGCTGCCAACCGGAGTGGGTTCTGAGCAGAGTCGCTCGCTCAGCACGTATCTATCATCTTCGAAATGCCGCCTTCGTCAAGCATCGACCTAGTCCAATAGAGGTGACGGTCCGAATGCTACAGTTTTGACACTTTTTCATATGAATTTACTCTGCTGCTAACACCTGTATTATCTTGACTATATCTAGGGATAGTTCATGCGTCACCTTTTTTGGTGCAGATGGCGCGAAAGGTCATGACATACCCGGGTGACGGTCTCACACGAGAATATACACTTGATCAATACATAGACGGGTGCGAGTCGTCGCTACACGGTTTTCGTCACACCAAGCGGCGTGGACGTTAACGTTTATCAACGGTGCCGACGTTCGTCACTTCTCTCCTGTTAAGAACACGAAATTCGGAACCGACGAGCACGAGATCTCAGCCAACAACGTAGGAATAGTCCCAGGGCGTGATACCCATGGGGGGGGGCCGCAGCGGGCATCGCCCCAAGAAAATATGGGGGTAACATATCGATTTGCCCCACCCCCCCAATCAATTTTGTATCTTGGAAAATCATAATATAGCAATATCAAAATATATGTTTTCAAAAAAGCACTATAAAACCATTGAACATGGCATAAAAATACCATTAAAATACAAAGTTAAATTTTGGCTGCGCTTGGCGGCAAAATTCTTGTAGTTTAGCAATTTGGCGGGCGGAGCTCATACCTGATAAATCTTTGGAGATCTTTTCACTTTTGCCCGCTCCCCCCCCCCCTCCCCCCCCCCAAGTCCGAAAACATGATCGACGCCCCTGGCATATCCTGGCAAATTTGGGATCAGACCGTACTCTTAGAGAAGTGGAGTGGGGTACATTTTCTCAGCTTCACCACGGGCCCCAACTATTATTGGTAATTACAGCATTCTGTGAAGTCTTGAAATACGAATAAGAGAATGCGTTTATACCGTGTAACATCAAGACTAGCATTGACTAGGAACCCTTATTATTTACTCTGTGCACTTCCCATGAGGTACTGGAATATCTTTCCCCAGTAGCGAATATCTGAGGGATATTTTTTTCTTCATATCTTTATTAAATTTTATATATAATCAAAACATGAAATATACAAATCAAGAAACTTATATGCATGATTGTGAACAAGCAGCACTTACATTGTTATACAAGTCTATGTAAGCAGGTACGAAAACACGTGAATTAAATACAAACTCTCATTTCCTTAAATTGGCTGCTGGTAATTTACAGTTTTCTTCGCCGAGAAGTTGATGAGTGATTTTTTTTCTCTCTTTGTGTGCGATAGTCATGTGAAACAGTATTGCAACGTGTACATATCAATGAGTCCCAATCACGACTTTCAAGGGTTACGTAAAAATAGTCCTCTCGGTCATATTGGCCAGTTCCTCTTCAATTATATTGCATATGGTAATATGATGTAGAACTGGAAAACAAAATTGACAAAATGAAACGCCTATTTTCACACGCGTCCATAAAAATGTAGAAAATATACGATACAAAATCTACAGAATGATTCGTAAACATATGAAGGTGGTTACTCAGCGTTGATTGATGGTGCGCGTGCCGCACAGCCTTCACCATACAGGCTAACAGTACACGCACGAGAGGACACCCACACCAACACCACACACACATACACACACATTCACACACACAAGAAACAAACACACACACACCACACACACGCCCGTCACACACACAGACTCACACATACACAGCATAACAGACCACTACACACACACATTCACACACACAACACAACACCAACAGCACACACACACACAATCACCTCACACTACACAAACCACACATAAACTCATACACTACACAACATTACACAACATACACATACACACATACACACACATACATATCACATACACACACACACACACACCACACACATACATACACACACCAATAATTCATGAAATTTCTTCAGTGTTCGATTATCAGTTAAAATTCTGGATTTATCTTATGTTCGGTCTGGCCTCAATTATGCAATTTAATTGTTCCCAATTTATATTGTATACATTCCAGTTTAATATTAATATACAGCATGATGTGTTGCTGCATGTATTTTATTGTTCTTTCCGTTTTCAACTTCCTATTTTGTGCTCATTTCACAACTACAAGAAAAACTCACATGAATGCGAATCTGAAATAAAAAAAGTTCACATATTGTATTATGTGATCACATCAAGTGAAGAGTTTGAAAAGTGCTGTATTATGATAACAGAGATAAAGTATTACCTCGGGTCTCCCTTCATTTCGAATGGCACATTGTGAGTAAATTTAATGTTAGAAGCAGTGTCTGATTGTCTGATTGTCTAAATGTATTGTGTGTTGTTGTGTGTTTGTTG
>JZLH01S0072031.1:4937-15387 GCA_001188425.1 Eucidaris tribuloides
GGGTAAATCAGATGATTTTAAACCAATGAAGGAATTGACAGAAAGAGAGGCAATATCAAAATTCTGCCGGGGTGCATTACTAGCTGTGATAGAGAGCCTCGCCAAGTTTGCAAAGAAGCTGCAGGAATTCAAATGTTTAGATTTAAATGATCAGGTAAGTAAACCAACTAGGTTTGCTGAAGTTTCTATCGTAATTCTCGCTAGCAAGCAATACAAAATTCAGCGCAAGTAGATGCGGCGCACTTGTCCACAGTGGACATGACACACCAACAAACTTCTGGGCATAATCATACAATTAACATGGTTGATGAAATTGAAAAGTCCCATATAAATGACTGAGCCTGCGGTATTAAAATCTGTGGTGTTTATACCCAACAAATTCTGATGCTACATGTAAGAATAACATGAAATCAACACAATATCTGTGACACTCTGACCTTATTCAGTAAATAAGTGAATATGGCAGATGTCTATGTTTTCAAGTCTATGGAAGGCTAAAACAAGTTGGTCACACTAGTCAAACTGCCATGCAATCTGTGCATGCACTCAATGACTATATAGCACCTCTTGCTAACCACGGGCGACGGGCGATTTAGCCCTTTGACAAAGCCCAAATTGCCCCCTAAAATCCCCCAAAACCAATTCTTTTGGGCGACCATTTCCTTCAGAATCGCCCTCAGATTTGATATGAAGAATTTCACTTTTTCTTTTATTATGGCCATTGAAACAAACATGAATTAAATGGTTGCTTTTATGGATGAAAGCACCAGCTAAAATCAGCAACAATCTTTCATTGCATTCTTCAAATTCTTATGTGCAACGAAAAAGTAGCCCCAGTGTAGAAACATAGACCCCCCCCCCCAAATTAAAAAATCCGGCCCCAAGGCTTTAATGGAAATCGCCCTTAAAAAATAAAAATTAATTCCAACCCTGCTGTCGATGGGGAGGATTGTTTTCTCATGTGTTTGCCTGTTTCAAAAAAGCAGGCACATTATTGACATTAAACATCTCCAAACACCAGAATTGTCTGCTTCACAGGGGCGGAGTCTGAAATTCGGACTACATTTTGGCAAGCCCTGCTGTGTCAACAGAACGGCCCACTATGACTGCAATAGTTTTGTGAAAAATCTGCAAATTTGGTGCTAATATCATGTTTTGTTATAACTTGATGAGCGAAATGATTCTTGAGTTTTTTACGTTTTTCCTGAGAAAAAAAGGTGGCCAAGAACAAGTGGCAGTAGGTCGTAACACACTGTTACAACTTAACCCATTCAATACTAGGACCAAGCCCTGCTGTGTCAACAGAACAACCCACTATGACTGCAATAGTTTTGTGAAAAGTCTGCAAATTTGGTGCTAATATCATGTTTTGTTATATCTTGATGAGCGAAATGATTCTCGAGTTTTCACGTTTTTCCTGAGGAAAAAAGGTAGCCAAGAACAGGTGGCACACTGTTACAACTTATTAAACCCATTCAATACTAGTACCACATATTTGTGGTTTGCCTTTTTATATTGGAATGTGGCTGTATTTACCCCATCTAATGAATAAGTAGAGAAAATATATGCTATTCAATGAACTGGGTGCTAGAATGTCATAATATTCATTTTGTTATGAATTTTTAAATGAGATTTAACTAGAATATTCATAAACTTGTCAAATTGGCAACGGCTGTTGTTATGATGAGGCTTTAGGTTGTTGCACTTTGTTAGTGGGTGATGTACTGAACTAATCGAGAAACATGTTTTATGGACGTGTTTTTCTTTTTTATGTCGTTTAAAAGTGAAAGTTATTCAATCAAAAATTAGTCTTAAAAAGATCTTAAAAATGTCACCAATAAATAAATAATTAATTAGGCTGATGTTTGACACATCATTCAATACCCATTACCCTTTATATATATACTAATCCAGTATGTTGCCAATTTGATGAGAAAGCAAATTTGTAGTGATTATTTTACTTTGGACCGGCTCTAGTATTGAATGAGTTAAAGGCAGGAGATCTCTTTTGCATGCCTAAAAATTAACATTGTGTAAATACAATGGCATTTAGAAGAAAACGCCATCTGGGAACCTTTAGCAAAATATAGGAGCTAGAAATTCAGTTTTAGTGGAATTATAGTGACCGTTAGACTCTGATTTGAATTTTTTCTCGCGAGGAAAAAATTCCTCCCATAGAACATACACTAAACGGCTATTGTTTTTCTTTCGCATATTTTAAATTCTAGTTAATTACTGACCCCCAGATTTTACAGACATGCCCTTTATCAACAGCCTAAGGGCATGGGTTATCTTTTCCTGGTCTGCGGGGATGATGCAAATGAGATCCACTGCCTTTAAGGGCAACAACAGTTACTCAAAAGAGAGGGGCACTGTCAGGAGTGACTGTATGCATGTACTTGCTGTGCATGGTTCCAATCCCCCTTGAGAAGGATGGGGGGGGGGGTGTCCCTCGTATTCCCCGCCAGTTGACGCAACATGTCATAAATCCAATTTGATGGCACCAAGATCTCAGAAAATATTACAAACTACCAGGAAACATGTTGCACATTAAACTGACATGCCAAGTGTTTGTTTGAAACACACATGACTGCGTAATGTGTATGCATCATCTTGTGTTCATGTGCCAAGAACCCTCTGCAAACTTTATTTTGTAAAGATTTGGTTTGAGTAACTTGACATTTTGTGAAAATGGGCAATTGGCATGGGTCCTTTCATTAATGAGTTCTAGCCTTCAATACCACCACATCAGTGTGCAATTTGTCCAACTCCAGTGCCCTGTTGCAAAAAATAAAGAAACCCTTTTACATTACTTGATAAAAAAAAACTCTTCTGGTGACTAGACTATCCAAGAGAAATGTATGCCATGAAAGACTGATAACCATAGTGTTCTTAAGGTTTCGTGCTACTGTACCCAAGTCCCTTTTATTGTAATTCTGTGATGTTACATGTAGATTATGTGTAGTATTCTAGCCAGTGTTGCTGCTGACTAGTAATGCCACATTTGTTTACAGTGATACACTGAACATGGCTCTAATACGTAAGGAAAGTTTAACCCTATGTTAACTGTCAAATTGACCCCCCCCCTCGACGATTTTTGCGACTTCTCTGCCGTGAAAATTTTTTTTGACTGCATCGCTTGCTGACTTTTTACTTTCAAGTCTTGCGCATCTTTTGAGACCATTTTCACGAAAATCGGACATACTGTTACGACGCTGCGTGACTTTTTATACATGCATGTCAGCCCAAAAATTGCTCAAAAACGTGATTTCATGTACAAAACCAATGCAAATTGTGTTTTCAGCCAAAAATCAGAAATGTATGGTTATTTTTACTTTTACTGGTTAAAATAGATCAATTTTATGCTGTTTATGATTTGTCCCCGACAAATTTCATCGAAAAAAACAATAAAAAGCATAATCGAAAAAACAATGAAATACGTAAGAAATTCACAAAACAACAAGATACATAAGAAATTAATTGTGATTCGGCAAAATTTTGTAGATAATTGTTAGAAATGTCAAAATGGATATTTTGACCAAAAATTAACATTCTAGTAGCTATTGTAAGTGAGTTACAGGCGAAAACATAATTTCATACACTTATTTGCATAATTAATTACTAAAAAAAAAAAAAAAAAATCAATTTTTTGAAAATTTTACTATACAGTCTTGTAGTTTACATCCGGCTCTATGCGCGTGCAAATTTTCATGGCGATCGCGCAATCTGCGGCCGAGATCTGGAAGGGGGGGGTCAAATTAACTACCCCCCCCCCCAGTAAAAACCTGGTCTGAAATAGCCCGGCAGTTAAAATAGGGTTAAAATATATTACCTTCAGACATACTTCTTAATGCTTTCCTGAATGTGTTGGTTAGTGCCACTTCTTTCCTGCAACCTTGCAAACAATGGCATCTTTCCTTGAGTAGAGATCCTTCATTGGATGATACATTTCCCAGTATATTTTAAATATTATCCATGGACAATTATCCTTTTCATCTTAATCCTGTAAGCTGTGTAATTAGAAACTTAATGGCTGGGCTCACATCTAACTGTAGGAGGACCTTTGAATCTCAATAAATTAACTATAGCCATTTTTTTTTGTAGTCCATTTTGAATTGCAGTTTATAGTTTTTGAAATAGTCGTCCATGTACTGTGTTTCACTTGCACTGTCCTAATTAGTACTGTATATGCCATATATTTTGCGAACAAATATTTAAGTGATATTGCTTCAAAACGAGGAATTTATGAGAGTTTATTTGTGCAATTTTATTGCATTTTCATTCACTTTGTACAGGTATATCAGACATTGAAAATTTTTGTGGTTGTTTAGTCACAAAATTTGTGAAAAAAAAACCCACCGTGAAATATTCAGTAACAGTAACACAATGCACAAATACTTCAAACACACAAGAGTTTCTAATCCGTATTCACTACCCCAGTTTTAATTCATTAGCATACTCGACGGTCATAATCATCATATATCATCGGTTTTCTGGTAGAAGGGCCTTAGCATATTTTCCTGGCAGAAGGACCTTAGCACTAAATTGTCTCCAACTTGAAACCATCGGCTCTTTTCTTATGAAATCAAAGGAGTGTGATATTTGTAGATCCTTCTGTCAGTCTGCTAAGTACAAATATATATTAAGTAAGGCAATATTTCTCAAAGTAGAGAAAATTTACTGTTAAGGCCCTTCCGCCTGGAACATATGCTTGGGCCTTTCTGCTGACCATGCAACGATAAAATTGCTCATTTCCAAGTCTCCTTATCTGCCACAGGTATGTCTGTTAAAACATGCAGCCTTTGAGATCGCTATGATAGCGACATCGTCCCGGTTTGCTTCGGACGGTCTCTGGTTTCCCACCGACGGTGTTTATTTCACTAAACAGATGCTGGAAGACCTGGACATCACATTCTTTGAAGGAAAGTTCAGATTTTTCGAGAAGATGAAGAAGCTGAACTTGATCGATAAAGAGCTGGCCCTGTTTTGCGTACTAGCATTAGCCTCACCGGGTAAGTTCCTTTTTTGTGTGCTGAATGTGCTAGAGTAGCGTTATCGTCATTTTGATTGTATTTGAGCACAGAAATTCAAGCGTACTGTATTTGAGATGAAAGTGACAATTTACATTAATCCCCGTGTTAAAGATTCATGCAGTATTCAGTGCTTGTAACTGAAAAGAAGTTTGTGAATTAGTTTCCACATCGCAAAAGTCAAAATCAGTATCAATCCATTGACACGCAAATCACTGTAAATGACCCACTTCCATCTAAATTATCCTGAAATTGTCCTCTCCTTAAAGTTTACTCCCTGAATTACCCAAACTGCCTTTCACTTATCTCTTTATGTGCTTTACACCAAATCTCACATGTGGTATTTTATAAACATCAAGTTCAAAAACCACTATTCTTGTTGCAATTTGCACAGAAGACCTGGCTCTTTAATCCATAATTATGTCTGAATGACTCGCTGGATGTTCATTGTTCTCAAGAATGAATTATGTATTACCATGGATTGTAACTAGTGTACTTGGAGATGTGTGCTGATTGGAGAACAAAGCATGCCACCATACATGCCAATCCAATCAACTAAGGAAGCACAAAAAGAGTTAATAACCTTTTAAACTGCCGTAAACCACCCATCTAGTTAACTTTTAATGTGATTTCTACTAGTTGACTAGCATGTGCATTGTTCATCTGGGTAGTGTGCTTCATTCACTGACCAGCACAAATCTCCAAGTACAATAGTAAGTAGTTACAGTGAATGGTATTACAAATCTAGCTTAATCCATTCTTAAGCACAATGGCATCCAGCAAAGCGATACACTATTATGCATCAAATGGTCAGGTCTTGTGTGCAAATAAAACAAGAATCTAGTTTTGAACCTGAATCCAATGAACTATTCAATGTCTAAAGCCATGCAAAATGTATGCAATTTACTTTTCCTTGTGGTTAGCAAATATCCAGTGTATGATCTATACAGGTCAAATTGGTAAAGCCAAAAAGTTATGGGGGTGTTGAAGAATTTTACAAGTAAAGGTAATTGTATATTTGTAATTTTTTGTTTGTTGTTCGTTTATTGAGCAAATTCATTATGACATCACATTCGGGTGCTTTTCAGGTGATCCGACATTTGCTCCAGCGACAGTTCCTCCAATGACAATATCTCAGAAGACAAAGAGTCAGAGTTAGGGTTGCCATTGGGTTTCCAGTTCAGAATAGGGTTAGGGTCAGGGTTAGTGCATGAAATATCATCGGAGCAATCGTTGCTGGAGCAAATGTCGGACAAGACAGACATTCACTTTTCATCCAGCTTCCAATTCATGCATTCAATGTATCATTTCACATTTCTCCCCAGATCGTGACGAGCTCATCGAGCGAGACCAGGTGGAGCGGTTCCAGGAGCAGATCCTGGAGGCCCTGCAGATGGAGCTAAGGACCAACCACAGCAACCACCGGCTCCTGCTACCGAGGCTCCTCTCCATGCTGGTGGACCTACGACAACTGGTCCTGGACCACATCAAACAGGTCCAGCAACTCATGCTGATGGACGACCCATCCTACTCGGGTCCGCCGCCCCTCATAAAGGAAATATTCGGTCTCTACTGACAATGTTGAATCTACGGCTGACGTCTCTTTTGTTTTTATTACTTTCATTGGCTGCAATGGGTGACACACCAGTTCCAAGCAAATTTGTTTTCAGTTTTGAATTTGGGTTGGACATAAAATTATGCTTGATGTTTCAATCCAGTGCCAGTCAGGATAAGAATAAGACTAGAACTAGTATGAGTTAGACCCCAGTTACACTGCCCGTCAGAAGCGTTTTGAGAACAGTCGCAGAATGGTTCACTGACGGTGTAACTACACAGCAGACCCCCAAAATGGACCAAAAGCGTTCCGAAACCAGTTACACCGCCTGTCAAAAGTGTTTTTAGAACAGTCGCAGAATGATTCACTGATGGTGTAACTACAATGCCGACCCCATACGTGGACCAAAAGCGTTCCGAAAGTATTTTGTCAGACATCCTCCAGAGGTGGTCTGAGACCGTTCTCAAACCGTTTTGATGCAGTAACCACACAAGCATTCCGAAACCAGCCCAGCAGAGTAAGTTACATAACACAAGTAAACCTGTGAACTACGTCGACCGGAAGTATAGAGAGACCTTTGACCACAGAAGGCAAGTGGCTAAATGGTTGCCGGTGGTAACTGCTGCTCTACCAAATGTTAGACAGCTCGTGTTACGGTGGTATAAACACACCACTGAAGGTCCAAACCCATTATGACTTTATTACTGGAACCATTTCGACACCGATCTTGGTCATGGTGGTGTAACCGGGCCTAAGTTGTGAAATTGGTCAAGTTTATGTCTGCTTGTGCCTGTTTAAATGAAGTGGCTTACTGATACTCCTCGGAAGCTGTGTGGGTATTTCAGCTTTTGAGTGGGAAACTGTGCCACTGATGTTTCAAATTACCACTTATTAATAACTAATATTTTGTTGTATGAAGTCTCAATGTTAATGGTGGATACTCAATGAGGTGTGGATGTTTGTACCAATCAAAGTTGTGTCATTTATATCTCCCAAGTGTGTAAGTGTATTGAGTGATGTCCTGTAGACTTATTACACATAATTCCAGGAACTAATTAGAGGTATTTGATCAGTTTCATTAAATGTGGAAGAAAACTGACTCCTAAACAAATTTATAAATAATGAAGACAGCAAATGACTTCCTTTTAGAAATTGAATAAACGATTGAAGAGATCGTCCTAATGTAAGAATTCTATTTTTTATTGGTGGGGTTTTTGTTTTTGTTTTAGTTTTGGTTTCATTTTATCTCGGAAAGGCTGACAGTTATAGAACATAGAAACAAAAATTCCTCAATGCATCTAAAGGACTTGTTCATTTCGTTTTTGCTCAAGTTGAGCATTCATTTCTTTACAACAACTGTGGTAGCAAAATGAACCATGAATATTCTGACATTCACAATGCATGAGAGGCTGTTTTATTTATGTTCATTTGAACAAATGTGTAAATATAAACAATATATATATATATATATATACAATACTGTTAAATAGTATTTTCTTTTACTACTCTTTTGTATGATAAAGCTTGCTTAATTTTCAACTTGTATAATAGTATGCGCATATATCTCAATATAATTTTCAGTTCTTCGGTATGCCTTAACTTTCAAACTGGCAGCTGCTAAAGGTATACTATTACTGTGTATTTGCAGCTCATACTTTTGTAGTGATGTTCATAGTTGTATTTAGATATTTATGAGATCAAGCTACAATGACTACAATTTATTAACACAGTACTCATATAGAAAATCATCAACTCATTGACAAATATGCTTTAAAAAAATGCAGAAAAGGCTTATCACTAATTTCACTAAAAGGATATGTAATTGTGCCAAATTTACATTGCAATAAGGTGGCTGATTTTATATACATTTGATCCTGTCATGTTTTTGTTTAAAAAGATGAGTAATTTCTTTCATCCAATACATCTAGAAAGTATAATCAACAATTTAAAGCTCAAGTATAGTTTTGGTAAATGGTAAAAAATGACATTTTTTTTTTGAACTTGTGTTTTTAGATAGCCCTATATTATCTATCAGTGCCCTGAAAACTGCTCGCTCTGAAGCTCTCCCATTTTGGAGAAATTACTCCAAATGTAAAATGGTCCGGGGGGGGGGGGGGGGTGGGGGGGAACCCCGACGTTTACCACAGGAAATGTACATGTACACACCACTAAATGTTCTCTGATAATTTAAACATGATCACTATTTGTCACTTTTAACAATTTTCAGTGGGTTGCCATTTGATGTTGTTTTCCGATGTCTGGGGTGACAGTAAAATACTTTGTGAATGATTATTAATCGTTAAATTGTTCATCATTAAATAAAAAAGGTGTTTGATTGACCCAAACCATACTTGGGCTTTAACACGTTTCTCTCTTGCATTAATCAAAAGCACTGCTTTTATTGGTATGGTAACAAGTGTTATAACCTGAGACTTTTGAACTAATAGTGAAACCTAATACCAGAATTGTGTCAATAATGACACAAGATGTCCCTGGGTGGAATCAGCAAACACCATCAGCAAACACATCGATGGAAAAATGATTACTGCATTAGGCAATGGAGAATTCCATGCAGACAGGTTTTTAACTGGATAATATGAATATGCCACTGCATTGGCTTACACAGGTGGATAGAATACAGTGGGAGTTGTTAATGAAAGGTGTAATGGCTGTTTGGTTTTGCATTTTATATAAAATGAAATTAAAGGTACTAGCATTCACCCTAGTTGGAGGAATGCAAGGTTTTTATTTGATCTTATTATTTTGAAAGTCTGGAGCCGTTTGCAGTATGCAGCACGTGGTTGTATCTTTCAATAGGAGGGAGGGTCCTATTTACACCGTGTCATGATTCAACTTTTGTCCCCACATACCTCTAACCAGCCTAACATTACGATTACATCTGTGAATTGGTCCAGGGGTGATTGACAATTGGAAGCCACAGTCCTATCGTAAACGTCGTGCAGAAACAAAAACAAATATTTCACTATGTGATGAGCAAACCAATGTTTACCCACGGTTACATTGATGTCGATAAATGATGTGATAATCGTTCGTACCGACTGACTTCTGTGACTGGCATTCCTAATAGTCTGTGACTACCATAATGGTCGGTGGATGGTAAACAGTACTGCAATGTTGGTATAATAACTCCAATTACAGTATTAAATGGTCGAAATGTTTGCAGAATCACATCCTAAAAGGCATTTAAGTTGTGTTATTTACATAGAAACGGGATGGTATCCTGGAGATAATAGCTGTTGTAGGCATGTCTGATGGCTTTATGAAATGGTTGTGACGATTTACATCAAAAAGGTGTCAAGAGGAACACAACTCTTTATCTCTCTCTGATCATAGTTTTGCTTGTCATGAGTAATTTATTGTTACAAAACTTTTTAAAGGCCGTGTTTTTGATTTGCACACCGAACTGTTTTTGCTCAGATTTGATCTAAATAAAGACAGTTAAATAAGCATGCAGTGTTCAAAATTTGGGATTCATGTCCTAAAGTATTTTCAAAAATATAAACAAATCATTCGGAATTGGGCTGTTGCTGAAGTTGTATTTTGTAATGGTAGGCTAGGTTTCAGACACTGGATGTAGCTTTCACCTACTAATTTTGAATTTGGTAGAGGTCCAACCGTAGCTAAGATTGCTTGACAATCGTCCAGCTGCATTGGTGTAGGCTCACCTGAGCCGAAGGCTCAAGTGAGCTATTGCGATCACTTTTCGTTCGTCGTGCGTCGTGGGTAAACTTTTTCACATTTTCATCTTCTTCTTTAAAAGGCATGGTTGGATTTAGCCCAAACTTGGCAGGAATGATCCTTAGGGGGTGGGGTGTCCGTGGTCCTTAACCCTAAAAAGCCCAAG
>JZLH01S0072040.1:12603-41611 GCA_001188425.1 Eucidaris tribuloides
CCTAATTCACATAAAACTCTAAAATGTCGTGCCGGGTAAACTCCAATTTACCCGAGTTCCAACCGGCAGTTTGTTCGCAAGTTGTCCCGGCGTATCCGCTGGCGTGACTTTGTCGGAATTGCGATGACGGCGTGTCGTGTCTGACGACCAAATTGGGAGTGTATTTGTAGGCTTGCGGCTATTGAATTTGAGTTTACCATAACAGATAGAAGCTAGAAAGGGCGTGATATTGCGCGAAGTTGTGTTTAGAGCAGGTTGGACTAATTGATTGATTGAGAGTGAATGTAGACATTAATGGCTAAATATTGGGCCCGTCTTGTATGCAAATCAACAAAATAAGTTGAGTGTAGCTTACTTCAGTCTGAAGAATTAAATCAGTTATTGTGTCCAGTTATTTTTGGAGGCCTTTGGCAGTGCTGGTGAATTCTTCCAGCTGGCTAATGAAATATTTTTGACTGTTATTACTGTGAGATTTTCAAAAAATCATTGCAATGTATATAAATAATAACACATGCTGTATAAACATTTTTACTTAACGCTTTGTGCGCTAATATTGCATCTGTGCACAATTCGTTATTGACAATCGTAATAATAATTTTCCTTCACCATTTTACAAGAGACACTACAAAATACCTAGTTTGGCTAAAGTAACATCTATAGAAAAATTACCATTTTACTATCGCAATAAGGAAACAAAATTCAAAGAAAATAGAAAAGAACAATTGTCATTATCATTCGCTCAGAATAAATTCAGCGTTAAAGAGTTAATGCATGGATTTGTCGTTAAATATATTATACGTATGTTTGACGTTTAGATGATATATGTTCATTGATTATCTCGCTACTAAGAAACTAAGAAAAAGAAGTATTCGATCAACGATATGGGAACTACATGACATCACTGTATATTTCCATATGGCTGCTGACGAAACTAAAGAACTAAGAGTATTCGATTAACATACGCGGAAGTATAATTGACAAAAAATCTCCGTCGCGAGTCTTTGTAAGTTATTTTCCCAATATTTGACAAATTGTGCTACACAAGTTTAAGGAATGATATAGTGTGTAGTGGAAAGATTACAAAAGTGACCTACAAATTAATAACTCTGTTTGAACATGAGTTTATAACATTAATCTGTTCAGGTTTAACAAAAATGAGAGGTTAAAATTGGAAAATGCTAAAATGCTGAAATACCCCTAAACGCCGCGTTTGTTTTATTGTATAAAATACATTAAGAAGAGTTAGCAGAGTTGTTTTACATAATGTGTATATTATGTTTGAATGAGTATTAGCTATATATGTTTGAATGTTTGATATTCTAATCATGACTTTTGCTGAAAAACCCATTAACCCGGTCTGTTTTATCGTACCGAACATAAGAGTCGGGTTAGAGAGAGTTGTTTCACGTAATGTATAAAATGAAATCGAGCAGACAATAAGGCAAATTGGCTAGGTCATCTAGGGAAGCCATTTTCGTAATAAGATAATTATCTAAATGACCAAAACATCCTGCATGACAGGAACATTGTGTAGGCATTCGAAAAGCATAAAGGCGATTCTATAAAATCTGTAAGAACAATGATGTTTTATAATTTCATGTACAATATTATCGGTCAGTTCCGGAAGATGTCACGCAATTCACCAGAATCAGGTGAGTTCAGTAGCACAACTTGTACTCAGACGACGGGAGTCATGGAAATGGGATTAATCAGCGTATTATGTTTGTTTTCCGGATGACAGATGATTTTGTTTTATTAATGTTGAGTGTTTGATATATAAATCACGATTTGGTGAAATATCCATTAACCCTCATTTTTTTTTAATTTACTTTGTGAATACACGCAGTACATACTGACTTCTTCCTATGTCTTATACTATGTAGATAGTTTGGTCTCAGATTGACATCTTTCTTGCAAGAGGGTGGTTATTATGAAGTTAAATCATATTGCTAAAGTGGGACTGCTCAAATTTTCTTTTTCCAAAGTAGCATTTTGAATAACATGTCTGTAATTGACAGCGCAATATCTTTCGCTTTAAAAACAGATTCACAGATTGTTGGGATTTCACCCTAAAGCTGTTTGTTCAGAGCAGGTGAATAATATAAGCAAAACTGTATCTATGACACTTAAAGCGCATCGTATAAGACTGTTTCCAGTTTAAAAAATCTGAGCTTCATGATTACCATGCTACTGGTGTCTCTGATAAGGCCTAAAAATAAAGTCCTTGAAAATTGCAGTTTTAAGTGTAAATCATTGAGCGAACCATTACCCGTTTTACTACATAGACTGTCTGTGTAGGAGAATTTTCTATCAGCTGAAATTTAATTCATGTGCCGTTTGATCTGTACATATTTTATCTAAGTTTCGTGTTCTAGAATGTTTATTAATTTTGTCGGCATCCAAACACTTGCCCGATATGTCAGACATGCAAAGTTTGACAATTTTTTAAATACAGGCTCTCACAAAAGTTATATAGTGTCTTTAAAGGCAACGCGGTATTTTTACAAATTATTCAATGACATGAGGTTTAATCATGATTGGAGAAAATGGGTCAGATTTAAAATGATGCAATGTCAACTTTTGTAAATGGCTGCCTTAAATAATTATTATCTATCATTCTATTATTCCTTAAATCTATACCAATTAAATTCTCAGGGTTGTGCAAGCGTCGGTTAAAGGTGAGTAATAATCGTCGGTTGAAAGCTCAAGAGAAAAAGGGAAGTTAGCGCTGTGCAAATTCTATAGCGCATTGGTGGCCTTCTTACTTCCAACGGTGTGTGTGTGTGTGTTGTATTAATGTATGTATGTATGTATGTATGTATGTATGTATGTATGTAGGTAGTAGTAGGTAGGTAGGTAGGTAGGTAGGTAGGTAGATATATACATGTACAGTATGTATGAATAATATGTATATGCAGTATAGTATGCATATATGTGTATGTATTTATAATATGTTATGCATGTATGTGTATGTATGTATGTATGTATGTATGAGTGTTTATGTATGTATGTATGTATGTATGTATGTATGTATATGTGTATTTATGTATGTATATGTGTGTAGGTATATGCATTTGTTCTAATTTGTTAGGTTATATGCTTTGTTACTTGTGAGGGCTCACATGTCAATGGGCAAGAGTAAAAAAAATACTTTTGTTACCCCTGGCCCTCTTGTAACTTTGCTGTTATTTTCTCTGTTTATGTTTTGTATTATTTGTTTTCTGAAGTAAAAAATCTGTTAAATGTATCTCATGTGCTTTTTTCATGACTGGCAGAATAAATCATAATGAAAATGGCAATTACAATTATAATTTGTGATTCGAACACAGTGAGGTGAATATGATTATTGTTTTTAATGTACTCAGGGAGGCCAACATTAAATGCTAGTCAACAAAAGGTGGCGTACTTCAGAGCGAGAGAGCAAGGAATCAGTTTCACATTTAGAGGAATGTTCTCGGTACATTCATCAACACAACGGGCGTTTTTCGGAGGAGCATTGTGTTAACAATAATGCTCAAAATATTCAAAAATTCATTCTCTACTGACACCTTTTAAAGAAAAAGTGCATTTCGTCCAACCTATACTCTTTTCTTTACGATTATTATTTTTTTTCGACAGGAAATTCTAGTTATAATGCGAGGAACAGCTGTATGCGAGAATTTTCCTCATAAAGATTACAGGCTTTGGTAGTATCCCCCTCACACTACAGTCAAACTATTTATGGTTTCCATTTCATCCTTACTATAAATAGATGGCATAAACCGGCTAAAAATGGGATTTTTTTTTAAGTATGTAGTGTAAGACCAGACATAGGCTTTGTAAACAGAATTTGCCATGACGCATTTTGACAAGATTAACGCCATTTCAAGGACGAATCGTAGAATATTTGATGCTTGTTTTAATTCAAATTCAATGAAGGCCCTTTGTTTGGCACTAAAATAAGAATAAGCTACAATAATGCATCAATTCGAAGACTACTGAACAAGTTTATTTTTGGTAAATAAATTATCAACATGTGCAACGCGTATTGTGACAGAGCAGGTGGGTGCATAGAATTACCAAATAAAACTGTTCTCCCTTTTATAGTAGGACTGGCTCTGTGTGACGATGTTTAATCATAAACAGATTCCAGGACCATAAATGGATCGCTACTTCATATGAAAAGTGGTAAGTAAGTATTACTCTTACTTGTTCGAAGGCCTTTGTACCCTCATCATCTCGTCCTCAGCTTATACATGTATTATTATTACAGTTGAATTTAGTCCAGCATGCCATATCCCTCAAAAGAGCTGCAGACGTTTCACTTGATGGCCTCTTTTCTTCCATTATCCATTCCATTTCTCTAAACTCTTATGTTGTCAATCCATTCACAAGGCCTTTTTCCTCTCCGCCCTCTTGCGGTGATATCACCCTCAATAGTTGCAAGCACCACAATTTTTTTTTACAGCTTCCGCACAGCATCGTATTTAAAATTTAGTACACGTCATGTACTTTATATATTATTGTATTCATTCTTCGATGTCTTGAGCATGTTGAGTGTTGTTGGCATCGAGCGAAGTAGTTATTTCGTATATTCTGTCATACAAAAATTGGCAGTTTCTCCTTCTGTTGTCTCTATTTATCGTTTGTGGTTAATGATGATAATGTGTTTGGTTGTATCAGTCAAATGTGAACTGCATAAATTGGCCAATTCTTCCTTTGTCTCTTGCGTAGCAGCATTTTGTAACCAATACACTATAATTGAGATGTACGTTATTTAATAGCGGTGATGATCATTTGGATCAAAGAAATTAACTTCCTTCCATGTGGATAATAAGCCCGTGGTAAAACAGAAGTCAGTATGTGACACATGTCGCCACTGGGGGAGGGGTTGATATATGATAGAAAGAAGGGAAAATGATACAAAAATAATGAAGCAACCTGCCCCGTGTGAGGTTCGAACTCACGACCTTCAGATTATGAGACTGACGCGCTGCCGACTGCGCCAACGAGGCTGCTTGTTGTGACAGAAGTGTGACCTAAATCTCATAATTGTTAAGAGTGTTTTCGTCGTCCCGGACGGACGCATACCAATGCTTCTGTGAAATGAAGATGTGTTAATGATAATGATGATGTTTATATTGCAGTTATCGAATGTAAAAGCTGCAGAAGACGAAGAAGGAGTAAGTAAAAAGAAGAAGAAATAGAAAGGAAAAGAAGACGAAGATGGAGAAGAAGAAAAAAGACGAAGAAGAAGAATAAAAAGTCGTCATTGTCGTCGTAGTCGACCTAGTATAGTATTTATAATAGTAGTAACAGTATGCATGTAAGTAGGTAGTAGTAGTAGTAGTAGTAGTAGAAGTAGTAGTAGTAGTAGTAGTTGTTGTTGTTGTTCTAGTAGTCGTCGTGGTAGTAGAAGTAGTATAATAAGACGTCGAGTACATTAATAATTTTTAAAAAGTACCAAGTTCTGAGAAATCTTCCTGCATGTTTAGGTGTCCATCTCATCCCCAACATTACCGTATGTACTGATATTATTAATTTGGGCAATCGTGGTGGACTTGATACATGATAGTATGGAAACATGATACAAAACTAGCAGCATTGAAATGTACATTATTTGATAGCGGTGACGATCACTGGATCAAAGAATTAACTCCTTCATGTGGATAGTAAGTCCGTGGTAAAACAGAAGTCAGTAATGTGACACATGTCGCCAAGGGGGAGGGGGTTGACAAATGAAGAAGGGAAAATGATACAAAAATGATGAAGCAACCTGCCCCGTGTGAGGTTCGAACTCACGACCTTCAGATTATGAGACTGACGCGCTGCCGACTGCGCCAACGAGGCTGATTCATGTGACAGACGGGTGATCTCAAACTCATAATTGTTAAGACAGATCATGGACCTAGTAGGTCCATGGACAGATGCACATCAATATTTCTGTGAATGGGAGAAGTTCAAATAAGTTAAAATAATAGTAATGATGAAGATGATGATGGTGGTGGTGGTGGTGGTGATGATGATGATGATGATGGTGATGATGACGACGATGATGACGATGATGATGACGATGATGATGATGATGATGATGTTGATATTGTAGTTCTTGAATATGAAAGAAGACAAAGAAGAAATAAAAGAAGAAAAACAAAGATAGACAAGAAGAGGAAGAATAAGAAATGGAAAAAGAAGAAAAAGCCGGAGATGAAGAAGAAGGAAATGGAGAACAATGTAGGTCCATGGACAAGATACACATCAATATTTCTGTGAATGGGAGAAGTTTAAATAAGTTGAAATAATAGTAATGGTGAAGATGATGATGGTGATGATGATGATGATGATGATGATGATGATGATGATGATGATGATGATGATGATGACGATGATGATGATGATGATGTTAATAATGTAGTTTTTTAATATGAAAGAAGAAAAAGAAGAAATAAAAGAAGAAAGACAAAAATAGACAAGAAGAGGAAGACATGGAAAAAGAAGAAAAAACGAAGATGAAGATGAAAATGGGGAACAAAAAAAGGACGAACATGGAAAAGAAGAAGAAAAAGAAAAAGTAGAAGATATAGATGAAGAAAAAGAAGAAGAAAAAGAAATTAAAAAGAAAAAACGAAGATGGAGAAGAAGAAAAAGGAGAACACGAAAAAGACTAAGAAGAAGAACAAAAAGAAGGAGGAGGAGGACAAGAAGAAAAAGAAGAAGAAAAAGAAAAAGAAGGAGAAGAAGGAGAAGATTATGAAGAAGAAGAAGAAGAAGAAGAAGGAGAAGAAGGAGAAGATGAAGAAGAAGAAGAAGAAGAAGAAAGAAGTCGTCTTCGTCGTCATACTAGTAATAGTAGCAATAGTAGTAGTAGTCGTCGTCGTAGTAGTAGTAGTAGTTGTAGTAGTAGTAGTTAGTAGTAGAAGTAGTAGTCGTCGTAGTAGTAGTAGTAGTAGTCGTCGTCGTCGTCGTCGTCGTAGTAGTAGTAGTAGAAGTCGTCGTAGTAGTAGTAGTAGTAGCAGCAGTAGTTAGTAATAGTAGTAATAGTAGTAGTCGTCGTCGTCGTCGTCGTCGTAGTAGTAGTAGTAGTATTAGTAGTCGTCGTCGTCGTCGTTGTCGTCGTAGTAGTAGTGGAAGAAGTAGTAATTATAGCAGCAGTAGTAAAAACAGCCGTCGATTTCATAAATAACTTTAAAAGGACTGCATGAGCAATTTTCCTGCGTTTTGGTGTGATCATTTCATTTGATGGAATCCAGGGTCACATTGCATTATGAGCCGATATCCGGAAAATGGTTAGAGGCTGTAATTTATTAATTTTGGTGTTTATAATTAATGAATTCAAATGCAGAGGGGTGAAGTCGTTCATATTTACTACGAGGTTAAAACCACCCTATAATACTAATAGCCGTTGGAGGGGCTTTCCTGCCTTTTATATATTAAAGGAATATTTTCAGTTTCATTCTAAAAATCACGGGACATAACAACATGTCACGCAATCATAAAAATACGGCGCGTTAGATTATTGGTCGCTATTGTTTGGATCGCAAAAACAACCACTCCCTGCACGCGATCACACTCTAATACAGCCGGGCTGCCACCTGCTATGAAATTATTGTTAGCATAAACTTTAGTAGACTTAACTCATCTGTCGAATTAAATCCCATCAAAAACATCAGTTGCTAAAAGTTGCAGAGGATCCCCCAAACTTTTAGGGTTGTATAATATCCAGATAGATTGCTTAGATGGCTTATATAAAATTGATCGTAGACATATAGGTTAATCGTCCTTGTACCAAGCCGGCAAACCTGTTAGCTTACTACATAGATATGCAAGCATTTTCAAACATTTTAAAGCTACATCGGCTGGCACAGTACTGTTGCTGGCTGGATTAAGTTGCAGTTTAAATTTTGTACATACATCCCAGAGGGCGATATTAATTCCACTGACATAAAAAAAAAGATCAAAACGGTATAGACGATTTGTAATTTGAGAAAATCGAGTTTCCTCTTTATAGCGCTAATTCTTAACCCTAGAAAGGGATTAAAGGTACTCCACGGCACCAGATTGAGCGGAAATGTAAATTTCCTTACATCTCTATTAGTCTCTCATCAAAACTTATTATATGCATTTCAATAAAACACCTGTATGGTACGTAACATCGCCATATTGCGTTAGTCTCTCATCAAAGCTCATTTGACTTGGTAAATGGTAAAAAAATTACATTCTTTGCTATTACGTTTTATTAAACAGACCTGATGTATTAATGCTCTGAAAATTGCTTGTTTTGAAACTCTTTCATTTTTTTAGGAACTACTCGAAATGTAAAATGACGGGGGGGGGGTACCCCGACTTTCTATTTTACTATATTATTTTCAGTTGGTTTGATGTTGTTTTCTGATGTTTGGGGTGACAATAGAGCACTTTGTGAAAGATAGACGAAAAATTGTCTGATCAACCAAAACTTTTATATATACTGTCTTGGCTAACATTATATTTGACTAGTTGATAATTTAGCCTTAAAATAGTTTAATAATAATGATAATAATAATAATAATACAAAACATTTATTTGGCGCTTAATACGGGTGTTTCTAAGCGCACTATTTTCTGTCCATGATACCATACCAAAAGTTAAAGTTAAATGCAAAAAGAAAAAAATATATAAGAAACATTAAGTAATTCAAAACAATAAATACTTATGTCAGTGAATACTGAAAACCAAAGTTGGTGTGCACCCCCATTGACCGACCTACAACTGGGACATTCCAGAGAACTATTTATTAAAAAGGTAAGTTTTCAGCAGGGTCTTGAACTGGTTCACAGAAGTGGCTCGGTGTATATGGGCAGGTAGAGAATATCAAGAGAAGGGAGCAATTGCAGAAAAAGCGGCGATCACCATATTTTGTGGAAGTGCGAGGTCCAGGAGTTAATTGCATTGTAGAAGATGAACGGAGAGGTCTCGAGGAAGTACTGGAACGTAAAGAAATGAGATCTGCGAGATACTTGGGGGCTTGCCCATTCAGAATTTTGTATGTAAGGAGAAGAACCTTAAAAGATATATACGGTGATGTATTGGAAGCCAGTGGAGAGAACGCAGGATTGGGGTTTTCGGCTCAGATTTCCGAGAGAGGGAGACAAGTCTTGCTGCAGAATTCTGTACCCGTTGGAGTGGAAGTAAGTATGAATGAGGGAGGTTAGAAAATACAGAGTTACAATAATCTAGGTGGCAGGAAACAAATGCATGGGTGAATTTTGCAGTTGTGGGTCGGTCAATTACTTTCCTGATCTTCCCAATTTTGAACTCACAAACTCACAAATTATAACATTTCACTGATAATAAAAGCGGTGTAAGCATGACAGTTAATTATAACTGATGTACGATAATGGAGGAATTCTATCCTGGATGTGTCTGCTTCCTTCATATGGCTAAGTTCAATGGTAAATGAGCTGGAAGTTGAAGTTGTCAAATCCCTATTGACTATATTACAGAGACGTGAAGACGTATTTTTGATTGGGTACGGTGGGTGAACTTTCAATTCGTATAGGATATGAAGCGTCCTACGACAAATAACGCATCAAAGATTATTCGGGTGAATGAGCTCTTTTTAAGATGAGAATCGATTTTGTATTAACACTGTTTTGTGAAATCCCATTGTCTACAATGTTGTACTGTTTGCTTCATATGCAAGAGCGCGTTGGTCAATGAACAAGAAGGTATCAATATGATTCTCTTTTTCTACTACAAGTACAGCTATACGCAAGATTTGAAGAAAATCTACAGTGACCACCAACGGATCTTCCGAATTTCACCCCTGTGCCTTTAAGAATCTGAATTCTGAGGGCGCTGTTACCAAAATAAACAAGTGGGGTGAAAGTAAATTCAAATCAACTGTATTATGGGCCAATTTAATCGAGACATGGGTAGGCCTATGTTTACCTCGGCTGTGTTTAATCTGATGGTGATGATTTTCCTCGAGGTATCAAGGCTATATCTTGGATCTGTTTCATCGACGTGGGTTTCGTCTGGGCCATCAAGGGTGATTGATATTTTGTTGTTCATCATCCACGTAAACGTCATCACCGTGTCCGTGCCTAATGCTGGATCCATGTAGACGGGCACTAACTCGCTGCTACTAGGGGAAAGAATCTTTGTGGAGCTGTAAATCTGCGTATGATTAAGAAGATATTTTAAGAAGATATTCTTGTTTCATTTCAAGGTATTTTCAGTGTGGAGCGGAGCTTTGATTGTAGCTATGCTATTCCCGCTTGCTTATATTTCTCACAGGGAGGCTGAAGCTGTTGTTATTAGTACTATGCATTCACAATTTAAATATAATATGCATCCTTAACTGGATCCAGGTGATGTACGGCGGTATTTTCATTGTTCGTAACTCTCCTGAACACAAAGGAATTACGTAATAAGTAGTGTGAGAGCCTGCGGAGGAGCTTTGATTGTAGCCAACGCACGTCCTATTGTTTCCCTAATATTTAGTTCTTTTGCTTTATATATATAATATATATAATATATATATATAAATATATATATATATATATATTTATATATATAATATATCCTCACAAAGTTTCAGAAATCTGACTTTGACAAGTTATTTCATCCCTTCTTGTTGCTGTAATTAAGACATGCTTGGTACCAGAAGAAAGATTATTTAATGGTTTTTAAAATGATACCCTACTTGGTATAATGTTACTATCGAGGAAGGAGCAGTTTTTGAAAATATGGGATAAAGTGTAAAATCAAATGCTACAAAATTACCGGTCGTCATGAAGAGTCAATGAGGAACGTGTTGTTTGTGTGGAGTTATGTCTTTTGTTCTCAGCTGGTCAGCTATCATGAGCTATGAATGTCAATTTAAAAGAAGACCCTTCCACGTCACTTGTTTATGACTTTAAGACGAATGGTTTGAATTCTGTTTTTGCCCATACGTGTCTTTTGTTTTCGTTTGTTTCTGTGCTTGCTTGTTTGTGTACACGTTTGTTTGAATCCGGCCCTGATAATGTTCGCGCTACAGTGCATTATGACCAAAAGACGTTGGAAAACTTACTCATCAACAGGAATATATTAAAGTAGGTGACTTACCGAAATTGGGTCATTTTGCAAGGCCTTTAATCTCAAAGCCATGAACATTTGTATGGCAGGGGCTCCTTTTGAAATCGACATTTATGGCTGACCAGCTGAGAACAAAAGGCATAACTCCATACAAGAGAACATGTTGTTTATTGACCCTTAATGACCCCAGCTCACTTGGCAGCTTTTCAATTTACATTTTATCCCACATTTTTCAAATACTGCCTTCCCCCGATGCAATAATTATAACAAGTAGGGTATCGTTTTAAAGAAAATTAGATACATTTTCTCATGATATCAAACATGGATTGACTACTTCTATAGAAAGGGAGAAATCATCCATCAAATTCAAATTTCTTCACTTTTTTTTTATAAACTTTTATTTTATCAACTTTCGAACATTAACTGAATGATCTTCCATTTATCTAAGACCAAAACCAAGAAAGAAGGTGACGGGCTTAAGAAATCAGAACTTGACCATTTTTAGCAGTAGGACAATGTTGGGTGAAATTTCCATATGTGACAAAATATTTTCACACCTCTTTCAAAATATATATTTTAATTTGAAATTAAATATATCCGATAAAAATTGTAACAAGCTTGAACAATATTTGATTTAATGTACAGCTGAAAGTATGCATCCATGTAGTTTTAGAATTAAACAATGTAAAGCATCAGATATGAAAGAAATACTAAAGTTTGTGTATTCGTGATATTGAAATTGTTTCTTTTATCTGGAAACCATGGTAATGAATTCTTTTTTAAGTTCAGCATACTTGGTAATCAATGAATGCCAGAAAAATGCATGATATCTGGTTTGTGGTAGCTGTACGTTAATGCGTCACATATTTTCATCCGTTCAATTCTAATACCCACCAAAATAAGGTGAAGTCGAGTCATGGTGTCTCTTCGCTTATTTCACACATGGAAAAGGAAATTAAAGGATTTTTTTTTTCAAACTTACTGATCAGTCACAAACAAATGTTTATAATGACTTATATAATTTCTTTCCTCATTCGTTCAGATATTGTGGCATAAGAGTTTTCACATCAATTAAAAAAGTTATGAGGGCTAATTATCTTTCGTCGTAGTTTCTTCTGTATAGTTGACAATTTCGACTAAGCAAGACAAAACGTTTTTTAAAGAATTTGGTAAAGTTAAATTTCTATGTATCTTTTTTATACTGTAGAAATTATTCCGCTGTGAATATCACAATAAATCTTGTTGAAGGTATTGAGCTTTAACAGTCTCGAGACAAGTATGCATACCCAACAAAGAGATTTGGAAAATAATGTTACCTGTAAGGCTGAAGATTCCGCACTGTTTTCTGGTCGTTCCGTTACCGTGTCCGAAAATGCATCAACTACGCAATTGCTCGCATTTTTAGAGTCCGTACAGAAAAAATACATCCCGTTTTTAGACAGATTTTGCATTTGCCAATCTGCAGAGTTGCTAATTGTGATGGCATCAACAATCACACCAGCATCTTCGATGTCATCCAGTGTGTCTGCAATGTTTGGTTCTTCATTTTCACCTCCATCACTCAGGAGCATCAGATAGCCACCAGAAGGGTCAGCACCTCCCTCTTCCAACGCCTTTCAAGAGAAAACACGTAGTACCCATGGCATGGCATGTATAGCAGCTTTACGGAGAGTAAAATTTTATGCAAACATTTCTCAAACAAAGAAGATATTGAATTGAGCACTCAGAATATTGAATTTCATGTTAAGGATGTTCAAAGATCGGTATTTATTCTCAAAGGTCAATCGTACGAGTCAAAAAATATTTTCTCAAACCATAATCGATTTGAATTACACTTAAAATAAGGCAATGTTCATTAATTATAAACGTATTATTGATGCAATGGTGCAGCTCAAAGTCTGAGGGAAGATAGTGTTTCAATACACAATAAATACACGAATCATGCATACAATCTATTCATTACGTCATTTTATCTCCAAGACTTTCCTCAATTATTTTTACTTTACACAATAAGAAAAATAGGCTCAACTTTGCACCTTTGCACCTGGGAGCACCTTTCTGAAAGGAACAAGGTTGCATCTTTCTGAAAGGTGCAAAGTTGCACCCGAAAGTTGCGAAGTTGCACCCGAAAGATGCAAAGTTGCACCATAGAATATAAAAAAGTATTCTTCTTTTTCTTGCAAATTGTGTGTTTTTGTGGGTGAAACGCAATTTACGTTCATTCCAGTGCTATGTATAGTTACATTATAATACACTTTATTAATTGACATTTACAAATATTTAAAAACTCGTACAAATATGATTTTATCGGGGCTTGAACCTGCGATTTTCCGCACGTGAGGCGGACGCTCTACCCACTTGGCCATCACGCTGGCCGTGAAGGTGTTTATTTTAAACTAATTATATTGTATTTAAGCCGAAGGTGCATTATTTTCATCCTGTCAAGGTGCAAACTTGGGCCTATAGGCCGTTTTCGTAATATATTCAAATTCCATGCATACCTTTTAAACAAAGGTTGTTCTTGACAACCTACAAGCTTGTCTGAGCTTGTCCGACATAGAAAATAGTATAATTTATGCAAGTTGCATTTTCAGTATTGAAATTGTATTCATAGAAACAATGAAAGAAATAGCTCATCACCAGGCTTCGGAAGAGGAAACATCCATATGTGAATACATTACGAAAGTGGTCTATTGGTGGCAAAATGTTTATCTCAAAGGTGCAAACTTGCAAACATGATGGAGTGGGGCGAGCGCTCAGCCGTGAAAGGTGCAGATTTGCGCGAATACCGCGGGAGAAATTGCTCTGCACGTATTTCCGCAAAGTTAAACCTTGTACGCACCTTTATTTTTAGTGTGTACTGTTGGCTATGAACATGATGAAGGCATCTTCTTCCTGTACTTTATTCTGCAAACATGTGGACTTATCATCAATGATGATGTTTGATGATACATGCATAATAATATATAATATAGGCCCATATAATTAAATCTCCCTTTAATTGTAACCATGTAGGGTTTAATATATATATATATATATATATATATATATATATATATATATATATCATATATAATATATATAATAACACGGGTGGCCCCAGAAGAATCTAAGGTGCACTGCGATCGCTAATTTCTTCAACATCAACTGCAATATGCCATTGGTTTTTGTTTCAGCAATTTAAACATTCTTTTTCCAACAATATGATACCACGATCATTGATTTTGAGTCATTCGTTTGGGTCCTGTGGCCATTTTTCCGAGTGTTATTTCCCAAATTTGCCAATTTTTCATCGGCGGTGGTCATCCGAACACCGAGATATTCTCGCGTCTCAGCGTGCCATACCAGACAACCGTGATGACAATGGAGATGCAGCTCACATCGTCTTCCTTATCAAAGCGAGGGCATTCCTGCCCTTTGTTTCTGCATACCTTATTGGATGGCACACCGCGGTGCACAGTAACGTGAAAATATTTCGGTGTTCTGATGATCGCTGGAGGTTAAAAATAGCAAATTTAGGAAATAACATTGCTTAAAAAATTAGTCCTGAGATCCAAACACCTCAATCAAAATTTATGATCATGGTATCATTTTGTTGGAAAAAAATGCTCTAACCCATGAAATAATTACCAATGACATATTTTGAATAGCGTTGAAGAAATTAACGATTGCATGTGTAGCATTCTTTTTGGGCCACGCTGTATATACTGTATATCAGCCAGGATAAGACGTGTTTATAGCACGTCTGATTCAGAAACGAATCATTTTAGTTTTTTAACATCTTGCACCCTGGCTTTTGATGAAGAGTGTGTGCTAACCTGTTTTTGTTAACACTCTCCTGCCGGAGTAAGTGTTTTATGCCTTCGGGTCTTTGAAAATATATTGTAAATTGCATGTACATGCTTGTCTTTTGCTTATTATTTGACCGGATGAAGGCCTGAGGCCAAAAAGCTCGAAATAAACCCTGAGATGATAAGTTGAAACGATAATTCTCACGTTCAACACCTTCAACAACATGTCTTTCAAATCATTGGCGAGAAAAACGGTTGGGGTGCGAGCTCTAACTTTCTAACTAAAATATATTTATATATAAACATACCTGTAATGATACTTGAATGGAAGTCTTCAGTTTTTGATGGTATGTTTTGATTGACAAACGATTTTCCCCACTGTCCACTAATTATGAATTCGCCCCAAATAATTTTACAGGCCTATTTTGAAAGACTTGTAAGAAATGCGAGATATTGAAAAGTAGCACTCGAATTTTATGAGTTTAAGTGAAACAAACGATTCGGCAATAAACTTGATACTTACCTCAATACCTTTCAAAATGCCACATCCTATGCAAGTTGCACCAGCAGCAAATGGTGGTAAGCTGTTAACAAGCGATTCCCTGGAAGCTTTGTCTTGGATTTCAACCAAGTGTGAATTGACAGATGATATTGTTTCGAATTCAACTATTCCAACGTAGCTTCCATTCAGGACGATGTCTCATGTATATCGTAGCTGCTCGAATCATGTTGTCGAAACGATAATTCTTTAAAGAGAACAATGAAATACTAAATGATGAATAACAATGATGATGATGATGATGATGATGATGATGATGATGATGATAATAATAATAATAATAATAATAATAATAATAATAACAATAATAATAATACTTATAATACATGTAGTTATACTTATAATAGTAATAGTAATGATAACAAGGGTACTACTACTACTTCTACTACTACTACTACTACTACTACTACTACTACTACTACCACTACTACTACTTCTACTACTACTACTACTACCACTACTACTACTAATCTATATAATAATACGACTAATTTGGCGGGGTTTTTTGCGTTTTGCCGTTAATTTGGTGATTTTTGGCTTTTTGCCGGTATTTCCAAGATCCTATTTTTCGCAAAGGTTACCGAACGGGGACCGTTCCTTTCTCGTCGACCCCGCAGTTCGATCTGGCGACAGTCCTTATTGGATCATTGGCCCATTTTCGTTGACGTCGACCTCCCGAAGGCTGAGTTTCGGGGCATTTATCGGAGTCACTTTGTCACAAAACAGGCGAACCTGCCAGGCAGAACGCAGAAGAGAGCGGTGAGTGTTCGTGCTCCGTTCTCGCCGTATACGGTACGTACGTGCGCGTACAATTACCAGCGTAGCTTACGGTGAAAAATGCCTGACCAGTCTCACAGTTTTGCCAAGGTTTTGCCAATTTGGCATTTTACCAACCAAAAATGCCCAATTTGGCATTCTTACCCGTGTAATTATCGTAAAATTCACCCTGTTTTTGCCTAGATCCAAATTCTCAATAGAAAGGATATTCATCTCACCTATTTCAACCAATATATCATTTTAAAGCATTATTTTCTGTCTCTATGTCAAAAAGTATCCTAAAATCCTAGCGAGATTGTATCCGTGTGGCGTATAGTCCCACACGTTTAAAACCATGTCACGCGCTGGCTTTTAACTGTGCAGTCTACAGTGCATGCTCCTTGGCAAAATCACACTTACTAGCTGTACGGATAGACGGACGTCTGGTCACTGGCATATGGGTTTCTTCTGTCTTTGGAATTGTCACTCTACCATTTTCCTGTAGCAGTACTGCCTACTTCTTCATCTTTTATTTAGGGGGATTAAAATTACAAGTGATTCCATTCAAAACCATAAAAAAGCTGGCAGAATGAGTCATGGAATTGTCAAAAATCAATGCAACTTTTAGGCCTACTGATGTATACAGTTTGGTGTGGGGTGCCTCATGAATGTGCGCAGTCCTACTGTTGTATTTCTCAGTGCATATTGGAATGTTAAATTACGTAGTGTTAAAGTTTAGGGAACTTTTGTGGTACCGTCTTCTGTTTGAACTAATACATAGTTGTGCAGGACCCTAGACCAGCCAGACTTGACTCCGGTGATCGATCAGTCTGACACGTTGGAAAACATGTTTTATCTCTCGGCACGAGTTATACATGTAATGTACCACTGGCGTATGATAGTCGTGCAAGTCGAGTTCATAGATGACTAGAAGCATGGGTAAAAGAAAATGGGTACGTAATGCACAGGTACGAGATCGACGAAAGGCACGGCCCTGTGGGTACGGGTGCAGGTAAGAATTAGGGGATACAGGTACAGGTATGAGACCATGCATGGGTACGAATATGAGTACAGGTCCGGAATTAGGGACAAGGAATTACAAATTTTCTTTTGAAAAGTATTATCAATGAAATGATATCCCTTTTAACACATATTCTAAACCAATCTTTACCCACTGGTATTGTACCAAAGAAAATGAAAATTGCTAAGGTTGCATGTCCCAGTCTTTAACAAAGGTCCAAAAGATTCTTTGAATAATTATCGTCCCATTTCCCTCCTGCCATCGATCTCCAAAATTCTAGAAAAATTAGTTTATTCCCGCACCCTCAAATTTCTTATTGATTGCAATACCCAATCCAGTTCCCAATTTGGTTTTAGAAAAAAAAAACACAACTACCCACGCCCTATTAGCATTTATTGATAAAGTTGCAAACGCCATAGACAACATGTCACACAGTGTTGGGATCTTTCTCGATTTTTCGAAAGCGTTTGACACTATAAATCACCAAATTTTATTATATAAACTACGACACTATGGAATACGGGGGAGGGCTTTAGATTGGTTCACAGATTATATATCTTACAGACAACAATTTGTTAGCATCGACAGTCACGAGTCTTATTTGAAATTAATATCTTGTGGGGTTCCGCAGGGTTCTTTATTGGGCCCACTTTTATTTATTTTATATATTAATGACCTTCAGAATTCCTCAAAAATTCTTCCGTTCATACTTTTTGCCGACGATTCCAATTTGTTAGTTTCACACCCTGACCCTTATTCTCTCTTCAAAACTGTGAATAATGAATTGAAATCCGTTCAAGCTTGGATTCATGCAAATAGATTATCTCTGAATATTGAAAAAACTCATTACATACTATTCAACAATACACTAAAAATTCTTCCTGGTCATATTAAAATAAACGAAATAAATTCATCCCACGTTGAATCTACCAAGTTTTTAGGGCTGCACATTGACAGCGACTTATCGTGGAAGTATCATATAAATTATTTAAGCAAGTTATTATCTAGAAATACTGGAATTCTTAATAAACTAAAGTACTATTTTCCTGCAATGTTTTACTGAATATATATTCAACTTTAATGTCTCCTTATCTCAATTATGTATCCTTGCTTGGGGGAATTGCAATAAAACACTCATTGATAAACTTTTCATTATTCAAAAACGTGCCATCCGGGTTGTAAATCGCGTTGGATATCTCTCCCATTAATAATCTTTTTCAAACAAAAAAAACTAAATCCTAAAAATAAATGATTTGTTTCTTTATCATGTTGTGATATTCATGTTCCGTTTATCACTTGATGATTTACCAGAGGTATTTTCACATATATTTGAAAGAAACAATTTATTCCACTCATACCCCACACGACAACGCGACGCTTATCACCTTCCACGTAATCGAACGATCTTTGCTCAAAGAACAATTAAGTTTACAGGACCCAAATACTGGAATGATCTTCCCATAGAAATAACCAACAGCCCATCCATTTTTACATTCAAGCGTAAACTGAAGATGTTATTACTCAATGCGTATTCACCATAAACCGTATGTTATTTTTCTATATAAAACGCCCAGGTGTGCTCCATTTATTTGTTTATTTGTGTATACATATAGTATTTTTTATATTCATAAATATTGTCTATTATTGTATCGCATCCTATTATAATATCCTTGCCAATATACGAACGCTCGGGTATATTACGTAATTTTGTATATTATGCAGTTGTGGGCTTTGTTCCGGGAGGTGGTTTGTTATATGCTATTGTGATGCTATTGTGTGCTTGTATAATTTACTCATACAAAATGTCTATCTTGTTTTTCAACCCCCGGTGCCTGGCTCTCTTGCTCCTCATGAATTACTTTGTATAAATGTATTACCTACAGGGAGTCTATACCGTATGTGCGTATCTTGTGCATATTGCAGGTTACCTGAATAAGATAACTAGGTACAATTTTTAACTAAGCCTTGGATCAGTCGCCTTTTTTCCCTTTTCCACCACTCTTTTCGTTGTCTTTTTTCGGTCACTCTACTCTCGTACGTTCTCCCATTTTGTTTCTACCACGTAATTCCAGGAATCTGCAGTTTTACAAGTTTACTTTTATGCAGGTTCCTTCATTTCTCATTACTTATCGTTACTTCCATATAAATTGACCGATTTCGACTTTTCTATTAAGCTTATTTTCTGTTTTTTGTATGTATTCACACGATTGCAGATTATGTATGATTGTATCTGTTTTGTTGTTTAATTTGAGAAATGTTAAAATAAATAAATGAAATGAAATAAATGAACAAGGGTACGGGTAGGACCTGTGGTTAGGCCTACGGGTACGGGTACGTCAGTGGGTACAGGTACGAGACCATGGGTATGAATGAGTAAGGTTTCGGAACTTGGAACGAGGGTATTACAGTGCATGGGTACAAGACGAAAGGTACAGGTATGGGTACGGACCTGTTGGTACGGGAACAGGTAAGAATCAAGGGGTACAGGTACGCGTACGAGACTATGCATGGGTACGAATATGAGTACGGGTAGTACGTAAGTATGGGTACAAGAAAATGGGTATGAGTATGCGTGGTTACAGGATCTTAGGTATGGGTACAGGTACGGTACGGACTTATTGAGTACGGGTACAGGTATGGACCTGTGGGTGGTATGGGTCCACAGGGTGCAATCAAACAAACACAAATCATTATACAACAAATAATAATGATAATAATATTAAAATAAAATTATGTTACTACTACTACGATTAGTACTTAGTCGTAGTACTGGAAGTTGTAGTGGTAATAGTAGGAGAAGTAGTTGAACTGGTAGTAATAGTACTGCTTGCACTGCTGTTTAAACGTATTCCTGCATTACGAGTTATGATACTTTTTTTTGAAGTTGTCCACATTATTAGGGAAGGGGACAATTGATATGTTTGTCCCCTCCATATTTTCATTGATATGTAAAAAAATACAATTACTTTAATCTTATGTCCTATGCTTTATATGAAAACATGACAGTTTCTGAAGTCCTGTACATAATATTTGATATTACTTTTACATATGTGAATAAAAAAGAATTTAATGATATATTATCACCTGTTTATGCTACGTCCCCACATTTATCTTAATAATGGTAATGATTGGATTCAATTTTTGCGTTTAGCCTGACTTCAGTCTAAAATAGCCGTGGAGATATGATAAAGATGTTCTCGTCGTCACTGCACTTCTGAAAATATTTTCCCATGAATCCTTTCTTAGTAGCAAGTCTCATGATTATATGACAAAATTCACAGTCCCCTACAAATACTTCACCTCATTCATACTACCACTGATGTCCAAGATGAGGACCACACGCGACATAGTTTTTTGGACAACATTAAATGTTGGCGTTGTGTAAATCGCAGGAACGTTATTCTTGAAATCTTCTAAACTTTTCATGACGTCCCAAGCACTTGCACCAACACAGTACTTGTTCTGTGCATTAAGAGCTTGTCTATTATGCCGATCGTCTTTATCACCATCACTGTGGCAAAAGGAATCGACCTGCATGGGAATGAGAGCAGTTAATTTACAAATAATGATCGGGTGGAGGTCGTTGCATCAAATTACCGGCCCGAGGTTTAATTCGAGGACCAGCACTGGCGCACAGAATATGTTTTTGTTTTTTTCGGGGGGGGGGGTCTAGTTCACCTTCCCCCAAATGAAAGTAAACATAGTACAAATTGCTAAACAATATTCCACGCCATAATCCAGATATTGTTATTTACGCTGAATATATTTCATAATAATTTCCCCATAATCATACACTGTAACTGTCCATAACAGTCTCAGAGAACACTTGTACATAAAGCACAAGATTTGGATTGATCCCTTCATGAAATCTAAACATTGTTTACATAAAGGTTTTTTTTAGGGTAGATTTCTTTCGAAACGTGCTCATGAAACAATGCAGATTTATGGAATTTATGTATTTGATAATCATAATCACCCCAATCGACAAAGTTTCCATTAATTCCTGATCATATTCCTTACATATGTCTATTATTTCTAACGCAGCTTAGTTAATAATTGAATCTAATTTGGTTAAAAATGTGTATGCCCTATTATACACACCGCATATTTACCATAATTTTATAATTTTACTGTCGTAGTATTTTTTAAGTATTTTGATTTTAATCAGTTATATTATATATGTCTCGATTAATATAATTATCTTGCAAAAATCATGAATTCTGTAATCTAATTGGTCAATCATGTCTGATAATACCCCGTATTTCGTGTGCACTCAGACCATCCACTGAATATTCTCCGTATTCCGTGATCGAAGTCAATGAACCTAAGCCTGGTATGAAATCGTTATCATTTTTGGTCCCCAAAGCGTTTTTCGCTTGAATTCTCGGGGTAGTTAAATCGAGTGTAATTTACCTGAAAATCCCAAAATATTTGTTTTATTTTCGTTCGTTACATCATTTCGGCCATTTTAGCCAGAAATATGGAGGGGCATGATAGCTATAGGTAAGGCAAAAAACAAAAACATATTTTTTAAAAACCAAAAAAAATATATATATATTATTTTTGGCCGAATTCAGCGAAAAGTTTTACCTAAATCAAACTTGATTTAACCGCTCTGTTGATTATTTAAGCGAACAATCATAGTTTGACCCCAAAAATAGTTTTAATCCAAAATTGCTATAATGACCGAAAATGTGAAATTAACTGCAATAAGACCATTTTTTCGGGCACATATTATTACATAAAATAAATTTGATTTAACCCTTGTTGACATTTCGGGCAAAATCATATTTTTGACCAAAAATGAGATTCTTGGATCACCATTGGCTAAAATCAACAACAACCGTTACCCTTGCTTGTTCTCATGAAATGTTGGAAATATCTACGATCTGGCGACATATTCCCATTCGACCTCCGGCCTCAGGTATATGGCACCAGACCATATTGCTTGTATTTCGTGAACAAGCAGGAGGTAATTAATAGTATCCACTGTATCGGACTGCAACGTATACAGATAATTATATTTGCTAATAAGACACTTGATCTGTCTATCCCTCAATCGATCTATCTATAATCTATCTATCTATCTTTCTATCCATCTATCTATCCATCGATCTATCTATCTATCTATCTATCTATCTATCTATCTATCTATCTATCTATCTATCTATCTACTTGTCCATCTATTATCCTAGTTGTGTCATTGGAGATGAAACATGATCACTGTCCTTGGGTCGTATCATTTTGCAAACAATGTTACTGTACGTTTTATGCTTATGTTCTTTACTTCCAATTATAGAACTTTTAAAGATGCCATCGCTTACATTATCACTCGTTTCACCCATTGTACTTTTTTATTGTTGCGCATATGAAATAACTCACGTTAAATAGGTTTCATCATTTCCATATAGTTTATGAAAGAATATTGATAAACGAATCAACTGACAAATTAAAAATTGATAAAAAAAAAGAACTCAGAATGTAAGAAAGCAACTCATACGTCTAAATTTCAGAATCAACCCCTTGTATTAATGCATTAATTCATCACACAAGTGGGTTTAAGGCATTCAAAGTAACTTACAGAATTTATGTCGTGAGATCCAAACATTAGAGATGTTTTAGCATCCTGCCCTGTATCATCCGGAATAAATTGACAAGTGCCTGGAAATTGTCCACCCATATCAGGCGTACAAGCTCGTCCTGAATTGTCACCAGTGGTAATCGTTCCGTGTATTTTCGATGAACATCTAGTTCCTTCCACAGAACAACCATTGCATGTATAGCCTGGGCTGATTGCACCTGGTTCGTACATCGACTCCTCATAATGTTCGTCAAAAATTCCCCAGCGAAGCTTTGCCCATTGTCTAACGATTCGTCTTATCTGAAGACACAGAAAAGTGTGCAACAAAGTTATCCAAAGCGACTGAGATATTTCGATTTATAATAGGCAATATTCAACATTCAGATCGTGGCAAGATTATGAGATTTATTTTGAGTGATTATATATATTATATATATATATATATATATAATATATATATATATATATATATATATATATATATATATATATTTATACCGTGAAAACATAGTAATATTTAAAGCAAAGGAGAGATAGCGCCAAGAGTGAATTAATTTGGTACACAAGTGTACAGAAAAGAAATGATAGGCATTTGTTTATATCAGAAAGCTCAAACCCCATACCAAGTTTTATTGAAATGAATATTAAAACCAATGAATATCGGAAGTTTAAAAGTAATGCATTATCAATTAATTATTTGGAGAAATGTATTAAGCAATAAAGGTACCCGTTAAAATTCGATAATAATTTGAAATATTATGACATACCAATACACATAATTTATCTCAAACAAGAGAGAAGCATATTGTTATTTCAAAACCGGTGGTTTCATTTTCAAAATTGGGTCACTCTTTGAGCTTTAGGTCAAAGGTTACTCTTATGATGCAACAGCCCATTAGAGACAAGCATTAAAATACAGGATACACAGTTGTGTGTAACATAGTCTTACTGTTTATTTTAATTTGTTTCACTTGATTTTTTTTTAATGTCGAGTGGATTATGTGTAATGGTTGTCATTCTCTGATATTTTGGCATTCTTATGGAGAAAAATCATATGGGGTCATAGATAATTACCAATACAAATGGTGTGTGTGTGTGTGTGTGTGTGTGTGTGTGTGTGTGTGTGTGTGTGTGTGTGTGTGTGTGTGTGTGTGTGTGTGTGTGTGTGTGTGTGTGTGTGTGTGTGTGTGGGTGGGTGGGTGGGTGGGTGTGGGTGTGTGTGTCAGTGTGTGTGTATGTGTGTATGTATGTGTGTATATATGCGCGTATATGTATGTGTGCATGGATGTATGTGCGTGTGATCAAAATCAAACAAAGCCACTACATTGAAATTTCAGTGGTTCATAAAAAAAGACATAAAATGGGACGTATATATTTGAAAGGAGGCGAGTTGAAACCAAACAAAACCGTAATTGACTTGTGTAAAGTTGTTTAAAATAATTTAATTATTTTTTAACGGTTGTTGTGTTGACAAATTTAAATTTAAAGTTATTGCAAGGCAGTCTGTAAATGAGCGCAGGGAGTGAGCCGTTTGGGGAAATGCTAAAATTACTTGTCGAGAAATCAGCTTAGATTGTGCACTACTCCCCCCCCCCAACCAAAAACAAAAAAACAAAACGGCCTACAATGATCAGTGTTAAAAACCGACTTGATGATGCACGGTGTATCGTGATTGGCAAACACAAGTACCTAATACCCACAATTTACCCATTTGCCTGGGAAAAGGGCATATTATGAAACATTCTTAAGAATACGGCTTCATATAACGGCCCTGGCAACCCAAATGCATGTTGATTTCTGTTGATTTCTGTTGATTTCTGTCTGTACATCACCAAATCACTAGTAATTATTTTGTGGAAAGTGTATTTTGATTCAAAGGCTGTCAGAGGGGGTTTTGTGTGAAAGTGAGATGCTATTGTAGGCATTGTACACAGTAAAGGCAAAAAGAGTGTGAAGGTCCAACTCTGTCTATTGTTTAGTTCAAGTTGTTACAGGATGATCACGTCACAACTGGAATGTAAATAAAGATGATCCGCGGGGTTTGGGGAGATGGGGCTTAGCAGGATTCAGATCCCCACCCCCCCCCCCCTAAAAAAAAAGAGAGTGTATGATGTATATTTTCACGAAATAGTAAGAGATTTAGTTATGTACATACTAATAGGCAAAAACAGAAGTCAACGTGCATTTGGGTTGCAGGGGCCTTATGAACCCATCAATGTCAAGTATACTACGAAAAGACTTCTGGTAACCAGAGTACCACTATATAGTGTTGTATATATAATAAAATAATATAATAATATGATATACTTTCCTCATATCTATATTTACTTATCGTGTGAAATATGTTTTCTCTCTTTGTTAATCATTGCAATGTTCACACTGTTTACCTATTTAATTTCCTTATATACTTATTTTAACTTTTAGTAACATTTTGTATTTCCTTCATGTATGTATTTCATCGTTTTGTTATTTCATCTTATAAAATGTATCATTGTATTGATTTTTTTTATGCACGGACCCATTGAAAAATAGTCTAGTGCTGAATGGGTCTATTCCGTGTTAAAATAAATAAATAAAATGAATTCAAAATGAAAAACAAAGTAACTACTGCACTTGCATCCTTGGAATTTTAATAGTTAATTTACAGAAATTGACAATTATTTGGTAGAACATAGTGTACTGTTAGTGTATTATTGAGCTGTTAATGAACGGACACAATTACAAATGGTTGTGGTAAAAACAAATATGCATACTGTTTCGACATCATCATTAGGGGTTGATGCAAGGACTGTACATATTTTTTATTCCAGTTTAGCAGTATAAACAGGTAGTTAGAAAATAATGATTACGGAAAATATAATTATAAAGTACATAAATTACCAAGTCTGTATTAGTTTGTAAAGGCCTATATATAAATTCAACAATGTGAGCCTCTATGTAACATTTTCAAATTTAATGGAGGCGCCCCCTCCATCTGAACGCCAGTGTTATGTGTACCTACCTGTTTGTCCGCAGTTTGTTTCACGGTATGTTTTGTCAGTAATATATCTCGGCGTAAGATGCATCCACGATTGTTTATATTCGCCACATCCCATGGGGTTGATAACATAAGGTTTGTCGTCCGCTGTTTCGCTAACCAAAATGTTGGCATTCTCATACGTCTCCAATCGCGACACTCCGTACCCCGAGGTATTCCGCCATGTCACAGGAATCAGAATCGTAATGGATTTCCAGTAAACACCGTCATCACCTTTGCTGGTAGCATTGAAGAGTCTTACCGATCCTTCAGTAAAGATATCCTGTAGACGATTGAGTGAATTGTAAATAGCATTGTTTAGCAATTAATATGTCTTTATTATTTCTCAATTACAAATTGCTGCATAAATAACTAATTGAAACCTTGCTCAAGCTCGTTATGATCATCGTGAGATTATACTTTACATGTACAAAATGCGAAAAGGAAGGGGGATTAAAGAGTTTAAAAATGGGCACCTCAATCAACATCGACTCTATTTTGTTGTGGCAGATTCCAATGACATGCGTGCACAAATTCTTCTGAGGGGAGTGTAAGTTAAGGTAAAACTGAAACTTTGGCGTTTCCGTCATCATTTTGGTAGCACCGGGTGTTCTCGTCAATCAATGTCTTCCATCAAATATAAAGACTGTCGATGAGCCTTATGCTGTAATATCAAGTCCCGCCATTCCTGAATACGTGCATTTATTCCGTACCGTCAGAAAGGTTTGATGCTTACGTATCAGTGACATGTGATTATTGCTTTCGTTACTTGACCGAAGTTTTCGTAAGATTGTGCTCTCGAAGACAAAAATGGCCAAAACATTTCATCCCGCCGAATTGCAATAAATAAATCTTACATTTGATTTGACGAAAGCAAATATTGAATGAATAAAATAATATAGATCAAGTTCAAATAGACAAAAAGCAACACAAAATTTGATCTCGCCAATCTCTTCAGAAAAGAAATTGACAAAAGCAAAATAAATAATAATAGCTGCAACACCTTTTATTGGGCTCTACACGACAAATAAATATATCGTTGAGGGCATTTCGTTCTTAAGGCAATATTTTCTGTATTGCAACTTTATGTAATATAATTATATAGGCCTACTTTTAATCCCTCGATAATCGCCGCATCTTCCGGTACATCCTTCTGAATAGCCACCACGACGTTAGTGTACCCACCATTGAGAAGAAGAATTGTGTTTCTCTGCTGCTGGCCACGGCTAAAATTTATAAAGAAGAGACACATCGCAATTTGGAGCAAATATATTTTATCCATTTTGAAGGATCTGAACATTTGATACTAAGGCATTGCAGATTAAACAGTCACTGCCTGAAATTAAAACATTATGAAACTAAATCGATTTTAACTATTATTATCCAAGTCTCATCAGGTCAGCTGATCTTTATTCTTAACAAAGTAGGTCGAATCCTGTTAATTGTTAACGACGTTATCCAGATATCTTTACCTGTTTGTTACAATGTATGAAATATGTGTGATGTATTAATCTTGTTTTCAGCGTAACATGTTTGTTATAGTGGATAAGCTGCCTATCACTCAAGAAAATCATGTAAATATGACACGACAGTTCAATGTGTCCAAAACATACTTTGGGAAAATACTTCAACTGATTCGAGCACAGCGGTGTAACGGGTGCCTGTTTTAAGGGGGGGGGTGGCAAACCTTTCCCTGTAACTAAAATGTGCGTCCTTTCCTTTCATTTTCCCGGTGGTTTCGTCTCCCCCCCCCACACCCCCGTCCCACCCACCCTCCGACAGCTACTGCTACGCCACTGTTTCGGGCATAAACGTACTCGCTATTAGGAAAGTTGTATAAACTTTTGACACTAAAGCCCGTTTCTTCTTGCAACTCAAAGGAACAGTCTATTTGAGGAGGGGAGGTTTTGACCCCTGGAGTTATGGTTGCTAAGGATAACAAACAATTGATATAATTCAGTCGAGTAAACAATGTTATTCTCTTCAGTGAAAATATGGCCTGTAAAGGGACAAGCCCCTGATTATCTGGTTTATTAGACTATAAAAATAAACCTTTGAATGTAAATGTTGACTGACAGATAATTATTCACATCGATAGATACATTCACATCGATCAATAGAAAAAGCTGACAGACAGTTCTCAAACCTTGTGAAGTACTGATGGTACTTGTCTCTCATGAAACACAATGATTGTGTTCTAACACCAGGAACTACGCAAGTCACGTTTCGTTGTTCTTCACGAAAGCAGGGAATTCACAGGGAGTGTGTTTGTGGGTGTATGTGTGTGTGTGTGTGTGCTTGTGTGTGCTTGTGTGTGTATTTGTGTATGTGTGTGTGAGTGTGTATGAGTATGTGTGTGTGTTTTTGTGTGTGTGTTTGTGTATGTATGTGTGATTGAGTGTGTGTGTGTGTGTGTGTGTGTGTGTGTGTGTGTGTGTGTTGTTGTGTGTAGTGTGTGTAGTAGTGTGTGTGTGTGTTGTTGTTCGTGTTGTTGTGTAGTGTGTGTGTGTGTGTGTGTGTGTGTGTGTGTGTGTGTGTGTGTGTGTGTGTGTGTGTGTGTGTGTGTGTGTGTGTGTGTGTGTGTGTGTGTGTGTGTGTGTGTGTGTGTGTGTGTGTGTGTGTGTGTGTGTGTGTGCAAGTACAGTAAGTGTGTGTGTGTGTGTGTGTGTGTTGTGTGTGTAATGTGCTGATGGTATAAACGATTTAAAGACAGATAATGAAATAAATTGACATTATACAGTGTGTATCCAAAAAAGTAAACACTTAGTAAAAAATTGATTTTAAAAAATTCTCATGATTTTGAGATTTTTTATCTGAATATGTTACCTTGGACCTAAGCTATCTTATGACACTGATGGTTTTGAAAGTATTTCACGCATGAGTGAGCACAGCCCACTTTTGTCCAATCAGCCAAAAATTCATTTGCGCACAGAATTGCATTCTTATGGTCAATGTTTAATGCCTTGCAGACCGATGCTGCAGAAGATTTCAACTGATGTGCACTATTATCGAATCCTCGGCATGCTCAGAGAAGAGCTTATATGAATTCTGTCATAAGAAAGGCAAAAATAAAGCAATGATTCAGATACACCTCACTAAAAAAGAAGAAAATGTCATGTTTGCAAGATGAACTGTGAATTGACCATGAAAAATGACATTTTTTGTTTACGATTGTGTATCTGAATCATAGCATCATTTTGTCTTTCTTGTCTCAGAAATGATATTAGGTTTTCTCCAAGCATGC
>JZLH01S0072040.1:47221-70348 GCA_001188425.1 Eucidaris tribuloides
CACCCGTGGTGTTAAAATTTTACGTGTGGTACTTATATTGTGCAACACCCTTGGTGTCACAAACACACAGACACAGACACGACACGACACGACAGACACACACACACACACACACACACACACACACACACGCACACAAACGCACACGCACACACACATATGTATACGCACACACACGTACACACACACTCACACATACTCAATTATACTACGAATTAACAATGATAACGATGACACCTTTTACAATAACAAGTCGGTATTACGTAAAACAATCTCTGAATTACCCTCTGAACTCCTACAGGTAGCTTCAGTCGAAACAATGATAACGATTACACCTTTCACAATTTCGGTATTACGTAAAACAATCTCTCCATTACCCTCTGAACTCCTACAGGTGGCTTTAGTCAGCTGGTTTACACATCTTCAACACGCATACTCAAAGGTTGCTTTTTTTCCCCAAAAAACTCAGTACTGTACATGCACGTATCTAAGTAGAACTGTCTCAGTATGTGTTCTAAAGGGAGATCATGAAACCTTTACTTCACAAGAAAAATATACTTTTGACAAGCATTTTTCAAAAACAGTTGTAAGCAAAAATAAAACGACGACTAACTTGGTTTGTGGAAAATTCACGTCTTTCATATGAGATCGCATTATCTTAGTTGTATCATAAAGAATAATCTTGGCAAGTATCTATATTTCCTCCGGAGAAAACAGCTGAATATGAGCAAAAATACATTTAGTGTGTCATCGCAGAAAATATACAAACGAGTAGTGTGTAGGCCTTCATGTTTTTACACATACGACTACAATCAATTCGAGCTATTCTATTTGCATGTGAAATGTCGTTTATTCCATACAACGGTTATTATGGCGTCAATCGCTAAATTTATTATAGTTTCCATCAACAATCAGTTAACATCTACACTTGTTAGAAAGTTGAATGTTTTGCAAGAAAATATCACGTGTAGTCAGTACATGGACGTGATTGTCTTCTCGGTAAACCCGTGCGATTTTAGTACTCCACTGGATTGAGGTTATACAGGTGCGCCGTCAGCACACAAAGTGTTAAGGTAAGTTAATTGCAATTTTATTTTCATGATCTGTGTTTGTTTTGTTATTTATTAAGTGCCCTAGAAAGAAAAGGACATAGTTAGCAAATTTTCTGAACATGAAAACTGAAAAAAGAAAAGAGGCATATCATCATAAGCGTGCTTATGACAATTCATTTAATTTTCTACTTATTACAATGGAAATGTAACATTTCAAAAACCTTTAGATCGATCTTCGAGAAAACTGGTTTTGCATTGCCATTGCATGGTTGCAATGGTTATTTTTTCACAGAACCGAAGATACATACCACTTTAATGATATATTTATTGTTTTATTGAATTATTTATATTTTCCTATGTATATTTCGGAGGCAATGTAAACTAGTTATTTTACCGTTTTTGTATAAAAATGATCATTGTTTAATTTTTTTTGTTTTCTTCAAGAAATTAGATAGGCTTTTAACGATTGGGAACGACAAGCAGCATTTGTTATAGATATCAGGACATCGCTTTAAGCGTGATGCCTTTATTTACTATGGCAAAATTATCGCATATCATTTTCATGCCATCCATCTATTTAATTTCAAATGATGATTGATCATAGCAGAAAACGGGATTTTCTGCGTCTTGTGTTGATGCTGCTTCAGTTTTCCTGTCGTCATCTGAATCATGCTTTGTCTTCTTACGGCTGTGGTAGATAAGGTAAGCTAGTAAAGTTATGAGTATGATCACTACGGCCCCTGCCATGCACGTGACAACGATAATAAGGGGAAATTCTGGCTCGGATGGAATCTCCGTTGTTGCTGGTGGTGTCGAAGGTGGTAACTCTGTGACAAACATTTCTGTCGTTTCTCTCTCGCTCGTAGTAGCACGCGTGGGAGGTTCTGTCGTCTCTACCGGTATAGGTATATATCTCGAGGATACAGTCACGATGTTAGACGCATCCCCAGCGTTACCCGACTCATCCCAGGCTTTGATAGCGAACGAGTACGTGACGCCATTGCTGCGATCCGGTACTCTGACAGTGACCCTGTCTCTGTGACCCGGAGGAGAGGCTGAGGAAAGGTTACCGATGACGATGTCTGCTTCTGTCACCAAGGTACCCTCCGAAAAATCATCTAAAATGATGGAGAAATTTCGGGAGTAACGAAGTTCGTACTTGAAAACTAAGAAAAAAAGAAAAGAAAACAAACACAAAAATGGTTTATTTATAAATAATACTATCCTATCAAGTTTTGAGTTGATATTGCCTCGAGTTTAATGATGAAATCTCCCACAATGTAATGCAAATTTCAAATGAGAGAAATTGATCCATCTTATCTCAGTGATAGTCCCTTTTTAATTTCCTTAAAACATTGTATGTATAGGTTTTGGAATTCTGGTAAAATGCTGGTTTTAAAGCTTGCGTGACTGTTGTCTGAATATTCGTAATAACTGTTTCCAATTCGAGATAATTATTTCCAATTCATAAATAGTTTCCACTTTACATAATTCATCAAGTCAACTTGACAACGCATACTTTTGCGTAATCGGTACAATACGACAGCTTAGACAACATCCGTACTCCTCCCTCATTCTATTTGACTAATACTCTATAAGAAAATATTTTTTTTGATGAAATTGTTCACTCTAAAAGAATTTCGAGTGAATATGTGTTTTCCACTCATTTTGGAGTGACCTCCTGATCACTTGGAATCCCCGAGCGATCCATGGGGTCACTGCAAAACGAGTGAAAATCAATTAAGTTCACTCAAATTTAATTTAGATTAATTCTATTTTGACATTCACTCCTTAAAGAATGAACAATTCCACGGTTTTTTTAAAGAGAGTATAAACACAAGAAGAATATGAAAGATACCATCTATAGGCGAATGCTGGATTTTTCAAAGGGGGTGTTCATGTGGTGCCAGGTAAAAATGTCAGTGGTTAAAATGCCAGGGGTAAAACGTGAGGGGCGAATATGTCAGAAGTATGTCAGAGACCAAAATATCAAAGTGAAATGTATTTGATCGGGGAGGGGATTCACTCTCCATCTGCTACACACCCGTGTCCAACAATCTCAGAAATGCACCATAAATTGCGTAACCTGTTCCAAATTTGCAACACTAAATCGCCTAACACATGTGAAAAGCTATCCCTAAGTGGCATGAACAGGGAAATCCACCAATTCTGATACCATAAGTGGTGTGAGCAGGGAAATCAACTTATTTGATACCCTACCAAATGTCCTCACATAAAACATGAAATTGTACAATACACAACCCGAAGAGGCTAAAGTAGTAATACACTTAATAGTTCATAGATACATTTCCTAATTAACAAACGTTTATTTACGTCTATTCAAATTTGCACACCTAAATGTCGTAATCTACATAACCAAATTAGAAAATTGAGAAAAAGCTACCCTACGTTCCGATTGCGGGCGAATGGTGCTGAAAAAGCAACCCCTTTTCCAAAAGATGTCAACGACGTCTGAGGGCTGGGAACGGGTCCCTTTTCGAAGCCTTTTCTGGACGCAGGTGCATCGCAGGGCCGTGTGGAGAGTGACCTCCCCCGATGAGAGGCGTCGATCGGGGGGGGGGGGGGGGCGATCGCCCACCATTGAAAATATTGGGGGGTAAACATATCGATTTGCCCCCCCACAATAATTTTGACAACTTGAAAAATTCATAATATGCAATGCAAATATATGTTTTAAAAAGCATTGAAAAGCACTATAAAACCATTAAACATGGCATAAACATACTATGAAACATAGAAAATTGTCAATATTTTGGCGCACTAAGCGGGCGAAATTCTGTATTACAATTTGGTCCGCGGAGCGCACCGAAAATTTTGCACTTTTTTCACTTTTGCCCCCCCCCCCATCCGAAACAATAGATCGGTGCCCCTGCCCCCGATAATGGGTTTATCCCTTAATTAACTGAAATGATTTAATTTTTATGTAACATAAATATTTTACAAAAGTAATGTTATAAGCATAAGCAAATATTCAATACAAAAAGATTTGGAAAGTAGTCCAAACTTTGTATATTTCTAGCTTTCATCTAAAGTCTTTTAGTATAGGAAACCATCCGTGTAATGTTGATTCACCTGAAAGAAAAGGAATCGCAAATGCCTGCATTCCACCCAAAAACAGTCCCCTATGTTCTATTCAATCAGACATGAACAGAATTGTTTTGAAGTCACAATTTATTAGATCTGTTTTAGAATAATCATTAAACAGCATGTTTATCAGACAGTATACGTGAAAAATGCCGCAAACAGGTGTTATGTTATTTCGAACTTTGGTTTACGAATTCCCCAGTTTTGTTGTTAAAGACACTTTATAATAATTGTGGAAGCCCCAGTTAAAAACACTATCAAACTTTGCTACCTGACATATCTGACTGTGTTTGAATGTACAAATAAACACCCTCAAACATAAAACTTCAGACAGTTATGCTGTCACTCTTAAAAATATGTACAGATAAAAATTGGCAATGCAAATGAATTATTAATCAATTCGCATTCTTATTTTCCTGTTTCATCCATGATTTAATGAATAATGTCAAACATGACGATATCAATGTCAAATAAAGTGTGCGTGACAAATTGAGCTTTAAATTGGTGAGTTTACAAAATCGTTTTAAACTCATTGGTTTACAATTCGCAGGAGAAATTCTATCATAGCTGTTTATTCGTATTGCAATTAATAGAATTATTCTTCAAAAAAAAAAAACAAGACTGGTAAAGAAAATGTTTTATCATAAACATTTGGGCCAAATTGAATCCAATCGACCTTGCCTCTTGTGTGGAAATTTACAAAAAACAAGCAAACATGTTATTAATATGTTAAGGTGTGTTACGAATATTAATTTGTGATGCTGCAAAGGGCGATTACTTTAATTATAATGCTCACCATTTCCCTGGTATAAATCGTCTCCTACGGCCGTCCACGCCAGACTTACAGTCGAGTGTTGGTACGAGACGCTGGTATTCGTCAGATCTTGTATCTTGGAAGGGGCGAGTCTGTCGGTCGAATCGGGCGAGTAGTTGACTACTTCAAACGCTCCTGCGGATGTTGTTCTCATGAAAGGTGGCAATGTCGGAGAAGTCTTCAACACTCCCCTGGCGAATCGGGCACCTATTGCAGTTTTGAAGAAAAGATAATGACATCACTGTAATTAACAGTAAAGCAGCTGCCTCTATCTTCGGACAACCTGTAGTCAACCGATTTACACATAAAGAACTGTAAAAGACGCACTATACAGTTCAAATCTTTTCAGCTTACACTGTCGTTAGGTAGCTTATAAACGGGTCACATGGTAAAGTTTGTACCACCATATTCTATATTCTTTTAACACTACATATTTACAAAGCAATGGAATCGGTTGTGTATATTTTTTCCGCTTTTTAGCGCTAAACTTGACTTTGTAATAAGAAGTACAGTGTATACAAGTACCAGAGGCGTTGATCCGGGGGGGGGGGGTTGCGATCGCCCCCCAATGAAAATATTGGGGGGTAAACATATCGATTTGCCCCCCACAATAATTTCGACAACTTGAAAAATTCATAGTATGCAATGCAAATATATGTTTTAAAAAGCATTGGAAAGCACTATAAAACCATGAAACATGACATAAAAATATTATTAAACATACAAAATTGTCAATTTTTCTCAATTTTGTATTACAAATTGGCGCGCGGAGCGAGCCGAAAATTTGTGACATTTTTTTCACTTTTGTCCCCCCCCCCCATCCGAAACATGGATCGATGCCCCTGGCAAGTACTCTTACCTAAAAATTTGACTTGCAAACATACGGGCGTACACACGTATGGCTCTAAAACCCTCCTCACGACAAACTTACGAACTTTATAAATCCCTCAAAAAAGTTCTGCAACTCAACTTTGAGCGTTGACATCTCTCTTGGTATTATAGTTTAATTCTTGATTGTGATATCATTAAAAAGCCTGTTTATGTCCCTTTACAATAATACCTCATTTGTTATGATTATGGATTCATGGAATGTGCTAGACATTTAAATAAGGGTCCAAGTCAAAGTGAAAATCTGCAAAATGCAATGTTATCAGCACCAGTTCAGCATTCATTTGTATGGAGAGTGGATTGTGTTTACTGATATTATGAATTTTAATAAAGTGCTATGTGTTGTTTTCACATCTTGCTCTGAATATGAAATGAGATTTAAGTGGGTAATTGTAAAATTCTCATTGTGTTTGAGTTTCATTAGGATTCTGGCAATTTTGCAAGGTCCCCTCCATCGATCATCGATCAACACATGACACTTTACTAAAAACCTTCACAGCATCATAAAACACAATTTACTCTACATAAAATTGCTTGCTGAACTAGTGTGCATTTTCGCAGCTTTTCACTACTGACTTTGCCCCTTATTAAAATGTCTTGCACATTCCATGAATCCATAAGTATAGCAAATGAGGTATCATTGTAAAGGAAAATATACAGGCTTTTTCAATGATACCAACATCAAGAATTAAACTATGATACCACGAGAGATATCAACACTCAAATTTGAGTTGCAGAACTTTTTTGAGGTATATTGATCATAACAAGATTTCTAAAACATGTATACGCACGTTTGAGTTCAGAGCTTCCCTCAGTCGTTCCTCCGTTGACGTTAACTCTGACGCTGTATCGACCATTGGTTGTGAAATCCAGAAAGTAGGTGGAATATATTCCATCATTTCTTATTAAGTCGGGACCTGTTGGAATATACAGCATAAATGACAACAGGAGAGGATCTCAAGAGAACGTATGGATCAGTTTAATACGAACTTTGAATAATTGTGACCCGTCATCACGATACCTTGGTAAAGTCGCACATCTTATGAAACATAAACGTAGACAGAAAAACACTGTTTTTTTTCAAAATATAAATATTAAAGCTTTTGGAACATGTGAAGGTCATAAAACATTTGAATTTTGAAAACATTTCACATTCGTACTTTATGTCATTTTCCTTACATTTCATTTGTGCGATTTTATCAGGTATCGTGGTGACGGGTGACAAAAATTTGCTCTAGGTTTGAATGATGGGTTCGCCAAAATATTCTACAGACTCTTGGCATAGGCCTACGGTACATTCCTAATTGAGAGAAAGCCGTCCCACTTAACATTCTGGAGATTTAGTTATGATTAGTACGCAAATTGAATTCCAAGTTGACATGTATTCAATGCCGAACAGATTAATGGAATACCTCGTAATTGAACTCGGAGCTAGGAAGAAAATTCAATTTGACTACTTTAGTAATCCGGGTCATCATGCTCTTACCTGCTCCATTATCAACCATCTGTAAAGTGGTAGTGACACCATGAGAATCCCCGACAATGACTTCAACCGTAGCGTCCAGAACAGGAACATAATTAGCATGGACATAAGCGTACACCTTCAGAAGAGGTCTTTGCGAGTAGTCCACATTCTGTGGTTATGGCAAGATAAAAGAATGGTTGGAACGTTCAAATTAGTTTTCATGCATGTATATGCTATTTCCCTTTTTCGCAAATCGCAATAAAACAAACTTGAATTACTAACCTGACCTTTATCAAGAGGTAGTTACTATATCGACAAGAGGTAGTTACTATTCACGTGAACGTACTAAAATAAGGAAACAAACATATAAGAGGCTAAAATTGGATGTATAAACCAAATCAGAATCTGAACAATGGCAACATGTTATACGTCTAGTATTAAAGGTCTGTGACATGAAGACAGTGTAAAACTGCTAATTAATATATTCTATAGTATAATTTTGCATGTAGAATTTCAATCTGGCATTCAATCCTGGATGCAAGGTTTAACTTTCGAGTTATTCACTGAGATAAATGGCCCGTATGCATAAAAAGAAGCATTTGCTTTTTCTAGCCCTTTGCTTGAATCCTTATGCGTATATTGCATACGGATCGAGCAAAAGGCTAGAAAAAGCAATTGCTAATGTTTTATGCATACGGGCCATTAACTGTCCGGAAACGCCCGTCAAGCTGTCAATCACGTGACGTCCCTTGCGTAATATTACATACATTTGGAAGGTCAGTCGCAATATAAATTACAAACTTCGAAGTTACATTTTATCTATCATTATGGCTACAACCAGCTCTGAATCGTTTGGGACTAATTCGGGGTCAGAGTACTCCCTGTCCGACTCGGATTTGTATCATTCTGACGACAACGAAGAAGGAATTTTGTCATACAGGTTTGAGCCAGAGGTGGAAGATGCAGATGGCGAATACGACGCTGACCAAGGTCAAGCTGACCTGAACAATAATCACGAAGAACAGCCTGGATTCTAGACATTAACGCATTTGCTAAGATATTTCCATTCTAATCGTGGAACGGTGGGCCGTGTGAATGGTTATATCCCCTACTTAGCTACGGTAAAATGAGGAAAAAATAAATAACCAAGGGCCTTCTAACACAAGCTCCTTTAAATAACTATCAAATCTTTATTTGCCACATTTTTAAAGGGGAACTTCAGGTTCAGTTCAGATTTCTTATTCAATTTGCAGTTTTTGTACAATAGGCACACCTCTTCTTCATGCATAGAAGGTGTGTAATATTCTGTTAAATGGCTTTTCAACACCACTTGATGTTGGAAGACACGAGTCTACGTCTCAAAACACCATACAACTCTTCGATAGGGGCTAGATCAACGATCACCTGGGTACCATGAAGGTATTTGATTCTAACACGTACGTGTCTTCAGGGTGGGGACACTGTCTTGCTAAACATGGTTTTACCGTTGCAGCTGTCTCGCGGATTGTCTTTTGAACAATGAGGTGTGCTGCGTACATTCCTAAATTATCTTCAATGAAAGTTTTCTAAATTTAGGAGAATGTGTTCCCGTTTATTAAGTAATGTTGATACGTACTCGGGATCCCAGAAAGGCGTTCACTACAACAGGTTTGTTGTTTTCGGAGGCTGGCTTGGAAATCACGGCTACGCTGACTGACTCTGAATTGATTCCATTGACAATCGTGATATTCCACTCACCTGCCTAAATAGAATTGACACAAACAAGCTTATATAAATGTTTATGTGATATGCTCTAAAATATATGTACAATATGTATGCACTCACGTATATAATAAACACACATACATTATTTCTCCTCTTTAGATAGAAAAAAATCCAACGGCATAACTATAAGATGTTTAAAATAGGTCTGTGATGGTTACCAAACTATTTCATTTTCACTCCTTTTAAAAGCTTCTTTGTCAAGAAAATAATGTACATATACATGTATACTTTATTGATATAAAAGTTATATTGCGTCATTGCAGAAAATTTATCATATCTCAAAATCCAGACAATCAAATGAAATGAAGTAAATTGTGTTTAAATGGTCATTCAGCTTCAGGTTGTACGTGTTTTTCATATAATAAAACATAATTTTGACTTATACCATTTTCTTTTAGACACACTGAATATTCAATAAGATGTATAAGACACAAGTGAATATTTTACCTCGGCTGTGTTTAATCGGATCGTGATAATTTTTTTCGAGATATCAAGGTTGTATCTCGAATCTGTTTTATCCACATGAGTCCCATCTGGGCCAACAAGGGTGATCAATATTTCGTCATTCACTCTCCATGTTAGCGTCATCATCGTGTCCGTGCCTAATGCTTCATCTATGAAGAACGGCACTAACGAGCTGCTTCCCGAGGAAAGAGACACAGTGGACGTGTAAATCTACATAAGTTTGAGGAAGACAATTCACAAATATGAGTACAAATCTACGCGAGATTAAAAAGATTAATAATTAATAGTTTTGCTCTCGACGCTGGATAACTATTAATTATTAATGTTGATTCGACGACGAGCAAAAATAATTTATTCAGATTAAAAAGACGTTTTCAGAATCCAGACCATGCGCATCACAAGTATATTTAGCACCAAATCACTTCATTAATTTGTTCTTGAAGGATTTATGAATATGTCACTGAATTTCTGAATAATACATGGTGATGATGGAGTGGGAAATGATCACCGTTTGTCGCGGAAATTTCTCATACGAACACACATTTTTTGGCGTTCTGAACCTATTTTCGAGAACCTTTGTGAATAAACGTTGTCGATCACTCTTACATAAAACAATCAGGTATCTATTAGTTCGCGATTGACGATGAGCTGATAAACTTTCAATTATTTTCTATATGCATTTGTTGCTTTTTTGTTCAGGACAGTTAATACGGTTGGTCTGCTTAGGGTGAAATTTTGTTTTGTGGAAATACATTTAGCTTTTAAAATCAATCCTAGAACCCTAAATGACTGTAGTAAGCATCAGTTCAATAGAAATTTTATTCTATTACATACAAAAATAGAACGGAATGTTAGAGAATTCTTACACCAGACCATAATATCATTTCCACAGTAAATTCTTCACAAATGGACAAGTTTGTCCAAGAGGAAATAGTTTGTAAATTTGGTAAAGCAATGAATTGCAGAAAAGACAACACATAATAGCTTGCTTGTAAAAGCCTGGGAGCCATGTTTTATTAGTTTATCCTTTTAATGCTAATACTATGGTTAGAGTAGAGTAACTGAATCAGCATTTTAGACCAGTTATGGCACCTCGTAAGTTCGTAACTCATGTTTACACACCTAAAATTTCACATTTTGTCAAACTAACTGATCACGAACAAACATTTAGAATGACTGAGTTTACCATTTCCATACATTGTTGAGATATTGTGGTAATCTTTCGTCTTGGGCTCTTGTTTAGAGGCAATATCAACAAACCCCGGCAAGTATATAAATCCCGCTGTTTACCTTCCATACCACACAACTTTCCACTATGAATTCCACAAAGCAATTTCGCCGAAGTTATACCTTTCAATAACATTATGTACGCCTTAAAAAGATATTTGAAAAATTATATCACCTGTATGGCTGATGATACCGCGCTGTTTTCAGGACGTCCCGTGACAGTGTCGGAGAATGCGTCAACTATGCAATTGGTCGCATTTTTAGAGTCCGTGCAGAAGAAATACATTCCGTTTTTAGACAGATTTTGCATTTGCCAATCTGCGGAGTCTCCAATTGTGATGGCATCAACTATCACGTTAGCATTATCGATGTCATCTAGTGTGTCTGCAATGTATGGTGAGACATTTTCTTCTCCATCACTCAGTATCGTCAGATATCCACCAGAAGGGTTCGCACCACCCTCCTCCAATACCTTTCAGGAGAAAAAGCATAGGACTCGTCATTGTACAAATGTAGGCATGCATAATAACAATGGGGAGATCAACAAATATGTAAAATAATCAAACAACGACTTCATTGAATCAAGAAAATTGAAAACGATGTTAAAGATGTTCCGAAATCGGTTTATGTATATTTTTATAGCGAGCGGTCGAGGTATGAATCAACAAAAATGCATGTACAAATATTTTTTTCCAAGCACTTTGGAACTAAATTAAAGCAAATGTTTGTAAATCATATACCGATAATATTGATGCAATGGTGGCAAAGTACATAGACTGCAAGAAGATAATCATTATAGTGTTTGAATACACAACCATGAGAATTAAAGTGATGGGCTAACATTGTGGAACTTCAATTTAAAAAAAAAGGTCAAACTTTGATATCAGAGCTATAGAGTACTGTTTGAATGGACAAATAAACACCCTAGAATAAAACAAAAAAGTTTGGAAAGTTACACTGCCAATAGCAAGTTATGCATGAATAAACAATTAAAACTCGGGCCGATTTTAAATAGCTTAGGTGTACACACAGTAAGTCTATAGGAGAAAATGGGAAGGTGCATCCTATTAACTTACGATTTTCACCTTTTAAAGCACTAAATAATCATTTTAAAATACTTTTTTTTCAGGGCGCCATTTTTAGACCTTATCAAGGACAATGGTAGCATGGGGAATCATGTAGCTCAGATTTTATTAACTGTGGTAAATGGTAGCCAGTACCTTTAACTTTGTATTGTACATGTATAAATCAAGCGTGCTTCCTTTTCATCATTTCATTCAAAAGAGGACGATTTTCCACAATGATACGACTACTTTTGTCATTGTGCGGAAGAATTTACAGCTCTATGCAGAGCTTGGTTGCAAAAGGGCTTAGATCTACTTTCATTACTTTGGAGAAAAAAGTAAAAAAATTCGGGTTCGTACATACTCCTTCAGAAAAAAATATAATTAACTTACGCTAAATTTGTAACTAGCTTTTGTAATTTCAAATTTTAAACCATAGCTAGATAATTAGGTGGCCAAACCAAAAGTTCATAACTCAATTCCAGTGGAAATGCATCTAACCCCGTTTGCGAATAGGCTCTTCATTCAGTATTTTTTTAGGGGAGGGGAAGGTTAATTTGTAAAGGTAAATTATGTGTAAATGATATTAAGAGTAAATTTTTGATCATTGGTACTTCACAACATAGGGCCTATTTCAAAACTTCGCATTGAGGGTGTAAGAATGGGACTCTCCTATGTGAAACCATCCGATATTACAAGAAATTTAGGAGTATATTTTGATACAAATTTGAACCTGGAAACACACGTTACAAATAATGCAAATCAACATATTATCTTCTATATAATCTGAGACGTATCCGCAAATGTTTTGATCGGGGTTGTTCGTACTCTCATTAGAAGTATGCTATATTATTATAATGGATTGTTCGGAATGCCTGACTCTCTTATATCAAGGTTACAGAGAGTCCAAAATGCATGTGCAAGACTTATACGGTACTTTTACTTCAACTGCATAGCTCCATAACTGAACTGTTTCAACTCAAAGCCCAGTCAGACAGTCATAGTCCGCACAGTTTCACGGATACATTGTTATTTCAAATTTTCAATGACAAAACAAAAATCACTCTCGGGGACCGTGCATTTGCCATTGCTGCCCCAAAACTGTGGAATAGCTTGTCAATTGAAACTCGTAGCTCACCGGGAGCTCACCCTCCCTAAATGTCTTCAAATATAAGTTAAAATCATATTTGCTAAGTTAATATACTTGTATTTTGGAATCAGCTCCCTTTCCACATTCATGAAGCCCGCGAATGAAGCCCCTTCTGCGGACACATTCAAATCACACCTTAAAACTCACCTTTTCCAGTAATTCCGTCTATTTTTGTTTGTAACCACCCATCGTTCTCATTGGCCACCTGTGTGTGGCCTGGTAGCCTCAATACTAGAGCTCCTGTGAATAATGTACTGACTGGGCATGTCCGAATTGTCAGGGATCGGAGCAGCAACAGGCTACTGGGCATCACACAATGTGGATCGGGGAATTGCGATGGGTGGTACTTCCCAAATATTGTTTGTGTTCAAGTTGTAATAATTCTCACAGCGCCTAGAAACTTTTGTATTAAGCGCTATATAAATGTTATGTATCATTGTTATTACTATTATTATTTTGAGTAAAATTAAGTAAACGGAAGCTGCGAACCAGCGCAGCTGAATATACACACATAGTAGCTGCGCTATATAATTTTATTATTATTATTATTATTATCATTATTATTATTATCATTATTATTATTATTATTATTATTATTATTATTATTATTATTATTATTATTATTATTATCATTTAGTATATATTATGTTATTTATGTTAAATAATTGCATTTTGGACAATTTAATAATAGATATATTGTAATGTTTTGAATTAACAGTGTGTAAATTACGTGGGGAATTTGGTTTGGGTATACGTGAAACAGATGACTCTGTAATACACTTGATACTTACCTCAATTCCTTTCAAAATGCAACATCCTATGCATGTATTGCCATTAGCAAATGGTGGTAAGCTATTTACAAGCGATTCACGAGAAGCGTCGTCTTGTATTCCAACTAACGGTGAATTGATTGTTGTATCGTTTGCGAAAGTAACTATTCCAACGTAGCTTCCTCCTAGAGCAATGTCTCGTATGTATACCGTTACTGCCTGAATCATGTTGTCGAAACGATAATTCTTTAAAGTCAAAATAAAAATAATACTAATACTAATAACTAAGTGCTCTAATTAGAATTAGATACGTATGTTTTTCATTGGTCTCTTTCAAATCGTCGGTCCACAATATAACAAATAATATAATTGCTAATTATATTAATTTCTAGCAAAATCTGGAGCTATCTGTAAATTTGAGGTTTACAGTGAACTCTGACGTATAGTGACTGGCACAAAGGACACTAGTATGTCATAAGTGCCACACCAACAACAACAACAACAACAACAAATTTGAGGTCATTTTCGTCGTTATACTAACTTCAATAATTTGCTAAAACTGATTTACATTCTGAAGCATAAGTTGCAAAGCAAATTCCATGCTTTTGATAAATTCCCACCTAAACTTTCATGATCATACTAAAATATTACCTCATTCATACTACTACTGATATCCAAGACGAGGACAACACGCGATACAGTTTTCTGGACGACGTTGAATGTCGGCTTCGTATCAATGGGATCCGGGCTGTGTCCATTCTTAAAATCGTCTGAAAGTTCCATGACGTCCCAAGCACTCCGATAACTGCAGTATCTGTTCTGAGGATTAAGAGCCTGCATGTTATGACTATCGTCTCCAGGATCATCACTGTCGCAAAAGGAATCAACCTGCATGAGAACCAGACCAAATAATAGAAGAAAACTCCTAGATTTAAACATGCATTTTACTGGAAATATCCCACTTGGTACTAATCCTCTTTACCGCCAAAGAGGAGATTCCTCTCTGCATCTATGCAAATATAAGCTCCTAATTATGCAAATCAATGGCAGAAAAGAAAGATGAAATCATGGAAAAGAGTATGTGGGCAATTCCGTGATTAGTTACGTTACACTTTATGACAAACTTTACTCAACATTTGGCTCTTACATGAATATGCTTTCATATTATTCTTCTGTTTTGGTACTGTCAATTCTCTAGACTGGCACCTACTTCACAACATCAAGCAAAATCATGAGACATGTTTCAGTGGGTAATAACAAGAACTTTAATTATGGTTAGTTACGTTACGTAAAGAGGACATGGAAGAAAATGACAAGTCTTTGTCCTCAAAATTTCCTCAACCAGTTTTCATCTGAAACAAACTGTGGTATTCATGCTATTTCTGGCATCTTGATAAGTCATTTGATATATAACTTATTGATAAAAATCTTTTCATTTTTAACTACAACATCAAAAACATGGTTAGTTACGTTACATTTTGTCCATCCACACAAATTTGCGTTTATTCATGTCTTTTCAGATTTTGTATGAATATGTGGGCCTTTATTACTTTCAAAACAATGGGAAGAGGCTATTGGCATGGAAAAAAAACTGCAGAATAAATGATAAGTTTTCATAAAACTGAGATTTAGTCACACTAGTCCCACATGTGGTATTTCATGTGTGGTTGTGATTCTCCTAGAGGGTGCTGTTGAAGATGTAAAATTTAGAGTAGAAATGATGTCCCCCATTGTTTCTTCATGATTCATACCCATACAAATCATTAAAATGTAATATGATTCCAGATAGACCAATTTATATAATTTGTGATTTGTCCAGTAATTCACGGAATTGCCCATGTACATAACATAAAACAAATGTCAAATTTCGTGCAAAGTGGAAGAAAACATCGGAAACATATTCAGATATTTCTGTTAATATTTCCACAATTTATATAAATTATATCAATTTGTTTCTAAAAAGGGTTGATTTCGAACAATTTCCATTTTTTATTCGGCCAATTGTGTTAAACGTACTGCATGTCACAAGTTTTACGATGGGTAAAATAAATAAATTGATGTAAAGAGATTTACTGTAAACTTATTTAGCATATATTTGCATATTAGTACCAAAATATTTATATTTTCCACAAGTCTATGATTTTGCTCACTCTTAATCAATTTAGTCAAAATTTCTATGGACGTTCTACTATAGAGGGGATCCTCTTTCAGGGCTCCTTTGAAAAGCAGTACCCTGTCTAAATAAAACGTGAAATAAAAAAAAATAAATAAAAAAAATCGATATATGTGAGTAATCACTGTTTACGGTATCATCTTCATAAAGATGGAATCATGATTTCCTAAAAGTGCTACAAAGAATTTGAAAATAGCAGAGTTGCAGCATAGGGCCTTGTGGCACATCGAGATTTAAAGGTATTTCTTAAAACGAAATGTTATTAATTGAGGTAGTAGTCCGTCTATTAGAAAAATAGCTTGTAATACAGTCAAGAGATTTTCCAACAATACCAAGGCATCAAACATTGCTCCCGTGTATTGCCCATTGTCTATGGCTTGGACCCAGTCATCATAATTTCCCCAAGCAAAGTTATCATGCTTCAGTGTTCAAAGAAATTGTTTACCCAAGTCTAAAGATACGAACGGGAGGAGACAAAATAAAGTAATTCCATTGTAACTGGGTGGAAACCTGATTCTTCATATCGTGTTTCAATTTCACACTTAAATTTCATTTTGATCTCATTTATTACGTGATTCTACTCAAGTTCACACAAGCACAATTTATGGACCTTCAAAGCATGAGTTAAACAGTTAAGTCCATACAAATAACACATCATTCAGACTATGGCTTCTCAACTGCTCTGAAATTCAATTTGATACACGTGACCCCAAAAGAATGGAGTGATAAAACTATTATGTCAGTGCAGAAAAGGGTCTCATTTCTATATACAACTGCATCATAGAAAACGAAATCAGATCACTGATTTAAATGTAATTAAATTTATTGATTTCAAAGTGAAATACGCCTTATATTATTCGTAGCGTTTTTGAATAAAGCTGAAGAGTACAAATCTTGGGCACATTCAACTTGCTTGTTTTGAAAAGTTGCCAGAGTTCAAGAAGAGGCCCAGTCTACTGTTTATAAGATATCATTGGAAGGACCACCATTACGTAAAACAGCAATAGACCAAGCGTACTTAGATCTTGTCCTTTAAACATCAAAGTGTCCCTGCCCACGATATAAAGTGCACTTTATACACCTACTGATAGTTTGGACTGATACGATGAGGTTTGCTTATTTATAGAAACAAACAAGAATTCACACTGTGTTCTGCATCCACCCACAACGTAGATATTCTCACAAAACAAAAAGAACACATGAATAAACGACTATTATTCGGGTATATTTTAAGCATACTGTCGGAGACGACCGACCTGATCTCCTTTTTTGTAAGTTCTCTGATATTAAAGGTAAAGACATTTTCACTGACAGTAATGCTTCCTGAAAGTTCTTGAAAGAGAATGGGTTGAAACTAGTGCGGCTGGCAGAATGTCGTAAGCAAATGCATTCAGCAAAATGTCGTTAGCAGTAAATTGCTTGTAACATGAAAACCATTGGCTTATTTCACATGAAATCAAAGTATTGTGGTCTTTCAGGTATTTCTGTCAGTATGTTAGGCAGAAATAGGGAATAAGTTTCTCTATTTTCAATTTAGAGATAATATACTGCTAACGACATTTTGCTTAATGCATTTGCTAAGGGCATTCTTCCAGCCGCACGACGCTTTGAGAAACTTTAAAAAATGATGCTTGCACATTAATATAGGTCATCAAACCTGACTGTAAAGTTTGAGATATTTTTGTACTTTTGTATCATACATCAAAATATCGAGAAACACATTTCGTAATAGGCCTAATACCGGGTATATGTTAAAGGTACTGGCTAACATTTACCACAGTTAAAAAAATCTGAGCCGCATGATTCCCCATGCTTCCAGTTTCTTTGATGAGGTCTAAAAATGAAGCCCTGAAAAAAATTGCATTTCAAATGATTATTTAGTGCTTTAAAAATGGAAATTCATAAGTGTGACCAGATTCACTTTGCCCATTTCCTCCATAGACTTACTGTGTGTACACCTAGTGTAATAAAACTCGCCCGAGTTTTATTGTTTATTCATGTATAACTTGCCCATTGGCAGTGATTTGTGACTCGAGTCCCGCGTCTTGGACTCGAGACCGACCTCGAGCCCGTTTTTGCTGACTCGTCTCGGACTCGGACTTCGCAAGGTTCATGCACTCGGTCTCGGACTCGGACTTCGGGGCCTGTGACTCGAGACTCGGCGTCGAGTCCGGCTCGAGACCCGGACATATTGCGCTATCCAAACGGATATCTCAGCGTTCCATCCCTAAAATTTCATCAAAATTTCACGCCAAAGTTTCAGCCAAATGCGATCACAGCAGTAAGCAGTCCACTGCCTGCGACTGTCTTCCGTGTTCTAGTTTGCAATGCCGTATTACACGTGATGTGTGAATAACACTCTTCTGAAACAAAAACTAAAGAATGATGAAACAAAATGTGAAATTTGTCACTGCCATTATATTATTGAACATTTCCCGATGAAAACCAACTTTAGCAGGCACATTGAAAGAATGATAGTACCTTTCAACTTTTTAAATGTATCAAGTACTGTTGATCTCCAAATTTATTATTTAATTTCTCTTGAGATATTTTTGGTAAGATTAAATGGGCTAACTCAAGTTACAGACAGTTTATGTGTGGCTGAATTAACTTTTATGTATTAGGCTAGTTCACCCAATCTAGCACAATGTTTCTCATATTACATTTCCACACACTGAAAGTTTTTGGGGATTTTTGCTTCATAGAACAAGGAGGGTGTTTGACAAACAAGTGAAAATGTTTACTAAGTGATTGATGCTGCATTTTAAGGACACAGATACCGCGCTTTCGTAATAAACTACATGCAATTTTAAAACTAAAGTAACATACTATCTGTCTCTGTAATTATTTTGGGGTTTGTTATCTTTTTTGGAAATTGAATGATTTGTTGATTCATTTGACTGATTCTTAGTCAGTACATGTAGCCCTACAGATATTTTGAATGAGATACTTGTTCTAATTAATTAATATGTAATTACACGCTGCCGGACTCGGCACTCGGACTCGGACATGACCGGACTCGGTCTTGGACTCGGACTCGAAGGCTTCATGACTCGGACTCGGACTTGGACTCAGGACTCGGACTTACTGGACTCGGGACACATCACTGGCCATTGGCAGTGTAAACTTTCCAAACTTTTGTATTCTAGGGTGTTTATTTGTCCATTTGAACACTACTATGTAGCTTAGATACCAAAGTTTGACAATTTTTTTAATTGAAGCTCCACAATGTTAGCCTATCACTTTAATATTTTTTTTAAATATTTTTTCTTGATGTAGGTGTCCCCTTTTAACCCTTGATTCCTGTGTATCCCCCATGCAAATTTGGAAATTTTATCTGAATGTTGCGATCATCCCAAACCCCCATCCTGATCGATTTCGTGAATTCGTTGCGGGTGGGTTGTTCAATGTATTCAAAATCACTTACAGAATCTATGTCGTGAGATCCAAACATAAGAGATGTTTTAGCAGCCTGTCCTGCATCCGGAATAAATTGACAAGGGGGTGGATCTTGCATCAAGTCATAATGATGACATGGAAGACCAGAGCCGGTGTGTACGAGCATTCCGCTTATTTTTGTTGAACATCTAGTACCTTCCAGTGAACCATCGGAGGCATAGTAGCCAGGACCAAAGACATCCGGTTGGTACATCGACTCCTCATAATGTTCGTCAAAAATTCCCCAGCGAAGCTTTGCCCATTGTCGAACAATCGTCTTATCTGAAGGCATGACAAGTGTGCACATGAGCCAACCATATTATCTAACTTCAAGATATTCTACAGAAGACAATAGTGAATATTTAGATTGATGGCAGACTGTGAGAGATATATTTTTTGTTTGATAGGCTAACATTGTTGAGCTTCAATTTAATTTTTTTCAAACTTTGATATCTGAGCTACATAGTAGTGTTCAAATGGACAAATAAACACCTTAGAATACAAAAGTAAGTCTGGAAAGTTATGCTGTCAATTTCAAGGTATGCATGAATAATCCTCCGGTGGATTATAAAATAGCCTAAATCTGCACACAGTAAGTCATGGGAGGAAGTGGGCAGGTGAATCCGGTCAATTTGAATGCTTGTAGATTTTCACTTTTTTAAGCACTAAATCGTCATTTCGAAATACATTTTTTTCAGAGCTTCATTTTTAGACATTATCAAAGACACTTGGAGCATGAGGGATTATGTAGCTCACTTTTTATTTATTGTGGTAAATGTTAGCCAGTGGCTTTAAAACATATTAATTAAAAAGAAACGAGAGATAACTCATGAGTGAATGATTCTGTAAAGAAAAGAAATTATACCTATAACTTAGAACCAAAAATGCGTTACATTTAATCGAACAATTAATCTAAATTTCATCAATAGCCCAGGTAATGCATATCTTTCAGGCTATTAACTTTTTTTTGTAAAAAAAGAAATGTGATTGAAATTATAAGTGCTTATACAATTTTTGGAATGTTATAATATATAAATATATATAATTCATCTCAAACAAAATAGAGGCACGTTGGTATATCAATACCGATGGTTTTTATTTCAGGATTGCGTCACTCTTCTATCGTTAGGTTAAAATGACTCGTAAGAGATAGGCATATATTATGTCCATGTATGAGCCACAGTTCTGTCATGTCTGTGCGACAGTCTTATTGTTTTTGTTTTGATGTTTGATTTTTTTTTTTTTTTTAGGGGGGGGGGTATTCATGTCGAGTAGATTTTGTTACATGAATAGTTGTCATGATTTTATATCAATGTTTTCTCATGGATATAACTTGCACGGGAGCGACGAGCGATTTCGCTCTCGTCTGCTCTGAGATCGCTCTCGTAACTGCCAAAAAACTGCTAAGTACCGAGCGACTCCCACCATGAAAATCGCTCCCGTCCAAAGACGCAAAATTAGCGGAAAGTCGGGGCAGCCTTGGCCGCCGAATTAAGCAGTGCGTACTCACAACTAATTCAGGAAAAGAAATCTTCCATCAAGCAAGAAAAGAAAATGAAGCTAGAACTTAAAAAAATAGCAAAAATGCTTCAATACACAATTACTGAATGTAGCAGAGAAGGTAAGCAGAATGTTTGAAATCATATTTTTGTCGGTTCTAAAAGCAGCAAAATTTTCGGCAAAATCATGGACCACCAGTTAGCTTCTCAATGAATGTAGTCCCACATCTGTTAAATGGTGTTGTAAAATCGTATTTCAAACTCCAAGTTACGACTTTGTTGGTAAATTTCAGTACTTGAAAGTGATAAATTCAACCACAAAAGTGTCACAGGGGTGTAAGAAATTATGTTTCTAAAATTGTAACCCGATTTTTCGGAGGTATCAAGTCAAAAAGTGACGAACTTGTAGCAGCTGGATTGGAAGCAGGCCTACAGTCACTGGAGTGAAATCTCCCCTCAGCTGTCGGGTCAGAGAATTGCCAGACGTGGTGTCCTGTTCACTGTTGTTGTCTTGCGGTCTGGCTAAATTTAATATTCCATTTAATGAAGTAGGCCTACTTTGTTTCTTTAAATTTCAAGTTTTACAAGGAGTATTTCTGGTCAGAAAATCATCTGAAAATATTTTGAATAAGATATTTTTTAAAGCAAATTTTGGGGAATGAAGTAGACATTGAAACTACAGTTTGTTTTCATTTTTCATTTTCCAACATTTTTTTTAGTTATACATGTAAATATAAATATCCCCCAAACCAAGTATTTTAAATTGAAAGAAATGGTTTCCAAAATAAGCCTAGATTGCAACAGAGATCATCTAGAACCCTATAGCTTCCAGGGCCCTAGGCGGGCTCTGGACCCCGGCCTATTGGGGTTTCGCGCTTCGCGCTCGTGATGTGCGCTTCGCGCACACTTTTTATTTTAGTTTTTTCCAATCTTACTCCCACACCCCTGATTTATACATGATACAAGGATACATGAATTTGTTATCAAACAAGCAAGGCAAACTGCGATGCAAAAACATGATGATTATTACCTGAGTCCTGAAAAAAAAGAATGGCTCTGGAAAACTGAAGATGACTCTGGTAAAATGAAAAATGGCTCTGGTGATTTTTTCTAAAATGGCTCCCTAAAAATAAAAAGTAATTTCAACACTGTATAACTTGCATACATACCTGTCTGTCCGAAATTTGTTTCACGATACGTTTTGTCGGTGATATAATTCGGTGTAAGATGCATCCACGAATGTTCATAATGGTAACATCCCATCGGGTTGATAACATAGGGTTTGTCGTCTGCTGTTTCGCTAACTAAAATGTTGGCATTCTCATAAGACTCCAATTGCGCCGGTCCATACTTCGAGCTTTTCTGCCATGTTACAGGAACCAGAATTGTAATGGCTTTCCAGTAAACATGATAATTAGTAGCAGCGAAGAGTCTTGCCCATCCTTCGGTGAAAATCTCCTGCAGATGATCAAGTAGGTTGCAATTATTATTTAGCTATTTGCGTATCTTAATTATTTATGAATTACATCATGCGTTGAAAGGATCTAATTATTCATTGTTTATTATTCTAATCAATTTGATATTGTAATTGGCATTGAAAGATTGCATCCTACATTTACGCACCGTAAAAAGCAAGGGGAGAGGGTGGATCAAACAAAGTAACGAGGGGCGCCTTAATTATCACCGACTTTATTGCGGCGCTTACAGAGTATTTCGGGGGGGGGGGTGTTAATAAAAAGTTAAAACCCATGACATTAGTTAAACTGACATATTGATTTCCGTCATCGTTTTGGTGAACAACGTGGTATTCCTGTCAGTTAATGTCTTCCATCACATGGATATGCCGTCTATGACCTTCATGTTGTAATTCCTGTATCGTTAACATTATATCTACTTGTGTCGTTTATAATGTTCGACGTGTTTTAATGCTTCTTTGGCATGAGATCATTGTTTCATATTCGTTATTTGTCTTGGGTTTCTGCAAAGCTTTGGCCATTATCTGACCGAGGCAGAGTAATAATACAGGCTTTTCTGAGTCACTTTTTGTCATATATGTTTATGAAAATCCCTCGACTTTAAATTTGTTTCGTCTTGCTGATAGCAGAGCGTGTAAATTATATTTTCAGTTAAGTTATTCGCCTTTCAGATTAGTTATTTGGCAGCATGTTTGAAATATTTTCAATTCAGAATGGTCAACTGTCATTATAGAAGGGTTAGTTGTCATTATTATTCGCCCCGGCCAGCGAACGACCG
>JZLH01S0072051.1:5276-20006 GCA_001188425.1 Eucidaris tribuloides
AGGATATCAGAGGTATAACCATGTAAACCTTAACACGTTAGTAACCCTGTTGATGGTCATATAGTAAAAAATCGTAGTCGATAAATCTCTGGTAATATGTCTGGATATCATCGTAGGACCTTTGGAGTATGAAAGTTTTCAAAAAAAAAAAAATCCCACAAGCTAAACGTTTTTTTTTCTGGGCTGTGAACAATCTAAAATAACACTAAAAAATCAGGCTTAGAAAGTAAGAAGACCCCCAAAGTAGAATTTTAATTTTCTGCGCCTGACAACAGAACACAGCACACATCATATGATACAACGCAACACAAGCATAACAACATAGATACTGTAACATAACAAACATAACATAAACAATAACATAACATAACAAAACAATATAACATACATAACATAACATCAACGATAGACAAGGTAACATAACATAAACATAAACATAACATAACATATACATAACATAACGTAATTAACATAACATACATGTAACATTCATAAACAGTAAGCATAACAAAGCATAACATAACATAACATAACATGAACGATAAATAACATACATGATACATAACATTTACAATAATAACATAGTATATTCAGAACATGTAACAACATACATGTGTAACATTGAATAATCAATATTTGAGAAGGAACATGTGTAGAGAAACAGCTAGCATTCTGTTTTGAAAACTGCAAAATGTACTGTAAGATTGATAATTTGTACGTTAGGAAAAAGAACCCAAATTTAATGAAAAAGACTAAGTTGAATTGTGGCCCTCATTCTCCAAAGGTGAAGGAAGAAACAGCCTTGACACAGTAATAACATAAAGAAGGTTTGTGACAACCAGTAATTTCCTACATTCTGCTCAATGAGGTCAGTGTGTTTGACCGTGGGCAGTACACTGACAATACAAAGTAGTTATGAATTATGGCTCAACAAAATAAATTGACGACAAGACTGTTAAGTGAAATGTACGCAGTGTAGAATTAAAGGACAAAAAAACACATCACACAATTATTTGTGTACATGCAAAACAAGTACACAAACAAAATGGTGTGTTAATTCCTGACTTAATACAAAGTCAATATTTTGAAAACCAATGCTATGTTTTTCGGTAAAATAGTCTTGTAATTATCGACGTGTTATGGCTGTTTAAAAGTTATCATCATATTGTCAAAGGCAATATGCCCATTTAAATTTTGGTCTTTTTCTTTTATGATCAGCTATAGATAAAATTCTGTGACACCCGCAAAAACAATTATAACACAAATCAAAAAAACAAACAAAAACAATTAAACACCAAACTAAGAATCAACATAACATATAAATCAAGCCTTGCAAGCCAGCCAATCATGAACATATAAGTTTGCTTTTTGTAATTAAATTGACAGTCAGTGTATTGTCCAGCAATTTCTCAATGATTAATTTCACATGTTGACAGTTTTAGATCCACTGACTGGCAATTATTTACTTATATTGATTTCAATTTCAGTTGTTTGTAATTTGTTTTTGTTTCACCTGCATTGTACTACTAATAATTACTAGATCTGGACGGGGTGTTCACGTGGGTGTCCTCTCCAATTTGTCAGTTTGTCCTGTTCGGTCTGTAACGCTTTGGTTTATAGTGAGCCACTATCTCAAAAAAATAATGATCAGGCATTTCATAGTACTGACTGTGTGTGTCACTGTAGATATTTTGGTACATTACATGTAAATGTATTGTGTACTTTGTAAACCATGTTCTGTAGCAGCGAAAAAAATACACGGTGCTAAGGGCGATTTGCCCGCTAATCATCCAAAATCCACTGTAAAAAATCTCTGCAACTGCATATAGTAAAAGTGTTTGACGAGGGCTACTTTATTTCCGAAAAGCCACGTGAAGAAGAAAAGTATTTTTTAACCCTGTTCTTGTTTCTGTATTAGGATTATAATACAGCAGGTGTTGCCTGATATTAAAGCTATAATATATAGTAAATTCAATATAACGCATGAAAAATAGCAGTATGAGCTGCATGTATGTGTATGCATCCTGAATGCTGTTTGCCTGTCGAAAAAATGTGCAAAGCATCTGCACGTATATCAAGTCTACTCATTATGCTACATTCTGAACCTGGCCAAAACATCAATGTTGATGTACAAAAATACTATCCTTTTATCGGTCTCGTATCTATATATTGACAGTATATCCTCGCTAGTTGGATTAATTCCAGAACATTCCTACACGCTAGCATAAGTGTTCTGCCATGTGGTAGTATATACTGTGCCAATCTACATGTTTGTCTGTAATACAGTCGGTACATTGTAATGGCCCATGTTATCGATACACAATACAATACAGTGAGTTGTTTTGGCCATTGTGGTAAGCACTTATAATTATAGTAATGGCTTTCACAAGAATTGATTGAATGAAAAATTCACAGGTGGATGAATAATAATGATCAAATAAAACATATATGAGATAAAATGATTGTGCATCAAACTCTGATAACAATTTGTTAATAATTTAGTTTATATTTATTAATTGATTATTTTTTTTTTTTGAGGGGGAGGATTGGAATTTTAATATTTGGGATTTAAATTCGTTTCTTAATGACAACTGTATTAAAATAATTAGTAACTATAGTATAGGTAGTGACTGTATACTGAGTAATTAACCTAAGAGAGCTTATAATTGTAGAGTGGTAGTGTATAAATGGGGCTGGGAATGAATGGCAGGGTTCATTTTTTTTTAACGAGGTGAGCTGATATGACAACACTTCGTACAATGCAATTTCATTTGTTACTCTATTGGCATGATCAATGACTGGCATAACAGACACCTGTACTCAAATAAAGAGCCAGACTTTCACAACAATCATATCTGTGACACATTTATATTTACTTACATAAGCAAATCTTTAAGTCATACTGCAGTTTGTGTACATTACCGGATCGTGGATCACATAAATATATTACAAATAATACTAATCACCGGCCTAGAACATTAACATGCTGGTTGGTTTAAAAAAAAAAGAATTCGAAGTATCAATTGCAAATAAATTTGAAATAAAAATCTATTTTCACAATGTAGATATTTTGAAATGTGCAACAATTTTTTTCATCTACTTTTGAGCTTTGGCTAGTTAATTTTGAGAATATGACTACCAGCGAAAAAAATACACGTGGCTAAAGGGGCGATTTGCCTACCCTAATCATCAAGAAAGCCACCGTAAAATCCTGTAACTGGCCATAGAGTAAACTGGTTCACAAGGGGCTGACTTATTTCAAAAGAGCCACCGTGAAGAAGAAAAGCGTATTTTTTACCCTGGTGACTGAACACTTTCTTTTCGAATAGGAAATGTTTTTGATATCATCGACCTATGTGTAACAGAGAAAGATTGATATAAATAAAGATCTAGTTAATGTTAATTTTCATAATGAGGATGCATAAGAGTGTAAAATGTGGGTTGGGTTGCACATAGAACATGTAATGACAAGCAGGCCATTGCTAGTGGGGGAAGTGGCGGGTTAAAACACCCCCCCCATTAGTCCTGGAATTATCTGGTATTTTGATCTTTTACGATAATAATAGAGGAACTTTTTATATTTGTTTGTTTTTGGGTTGTTGACTTGTCTTCTGCCGGCTACGGCAAAGGCTTCTGTTTGAGAACACCCACCCCCCTTGAAAACCCTCGCCATGGAAAATTCGTTGTGATCTCCAAGTACAGTTCTGTTATGGGCAATTCGTGAATTACTGGGACAAATCACAAATTATATAAATTGTCTATCGTCGAATGATTGATTGACATCTTTATGTTTGAATGGGTATGAACATGAAGAAACAATGGGACATCATTTTCTACTACTCTAAATTTTACATCTTCAACAGCCACCCTTAGAGAATCAGAACCATACATGTAAATACCACATGTGGGACTAGTGTGACTAAAATCTAGTTAAGTGAAAAACTATCATTATTCTGCAGTTTTTTCCATGCCAATAGCCTCTATCTCATTGTTTTTGAAAAGTAATAAAGCCGCCACATATTCAAATCTAAATCTGAAAAAAGAACATGAATAAACTCAAAAATTTGTGTGGAGGACAAAATGTAACGTAACTAAAGCGATTAATCGTAACTAACCCATGTTTTTGATGTTGTAGTTAAAAAATGGAAAAATTATTATCAGTAAGTTAATATATCAAATACCTTACAAGTAGCCAGGAAAGTAGCAATGAAATACCACAATTTGTTTCAGTTGTAAACAGGTTGAGGAAACTTGTAGGATAAAACTTTGTCATTGTTTTCCAATGTCCTCGTTTAACGGTAACGTAACTAACGCCATAATTAAAGTTCTTGTTATACCACTGAAAAAAAGTCTACATGAATTTTGTGCTTGATGTTGTGAAGTAGGTGTCCAGTCTAGGAGAATTGAACAGTACCAAAAAGCAGAAAAAAAATAATAGAAAGCATAATCATGGTAAGAGCCAAATGTTGAGTAAAGTTGTCATAAAGTGTAACGTAAATAATCACGGAATGCCTCTTATACATATTTGTAGCCTACCAATATTATATTGAATACAGGGTGATTGTGATATGTGTACATGTAGGGCCGCTCATGTCAATTGCTAAAACATAATATTACTTTGTAGGCCTATAGTGTGTTTGTACTTGAGTGATACTTGATTGTGCATTGCAGTTATCATTAGTGTATGTTGTTTTCAAAGCACGATGTGTCCACATGCTATTAAATTAACAGATTTTGACCCTAAGTGCGAATGTACGTCGTTTGATTTATACACTATACAGTATAGGCCTGCACGTATCCTGTTTGGCATTTAGGTACCTGTAACTTTTATGCTAGCCTGATCACATACCGGTAATGTATGTTTTTATACAGTGCACTGTAGATTACAGGCGATATAAAATACGCTGGTCCTTTAGGTTTAAAATTGAAACAGACTAGTGACTGTTACAGGATTGTAGTCGCGAATATTGAGCTCAATTGAAAGATGAAATTTTTGGCCCAGAAACCTGTGGTTTTCAATGTTTGTTTAAATGTTTGTTTTTTGTTTAGGTTTTGTAGTGACATGTCCATACATCTAATTACAGTACAGAAAGTGGTATATGTTATTGATGAGATAATGATGATGATGATGAATGAGATGGTAATGATGGTACATGTTTCGTTGATATAAATAACCCAACTTGCAGTGCCATTTTTTATTGTGAAATAGGTTCTGAAGTTGGTGACTTACAGTATGAAAAATTTTATTCAGAAGTAATTCTGCACAGCTGTATAGTGCAAATTTCTTAAATTCTAGGTTCCTGTTTAAATACTATATATTTTCTCAAACAAACAGTCATAAGATAAAAAAGAAATATAACAATAAATCTCATTTACTTTAGTATAAGTACACTACATATTACATGGTCATATGTATGATACTTAGCGAAAGGAGATAACAAAAAGTGTAACTGACTAAACTGTGACTAATGATGTGATGAGCAATCCCGAGCTATTGTCATAAATATTGGAGCATATTACACTGTATAATTATAATTTTATATAATAAAGTAGTCATTACAAAATAGATGAATGTTCCAATGTCATTCCATAGTTTAGATGCAAAATATAGATTCTAATAAGTTCTGAGATTGAGCAAACTTTGTCAATTAGAACTTCATTAGCATTATATTGCCATCTAAATATGAATGACAATTGGAACATTCATTAATTTTGATGACTATTTATTAATCAAAAATATAATTATACAGTGTAATTGATCATATTTATGACAATAGCTCGGGATGCTCAATCACAATCATAGTACAGTTAGTCAGTTACAACTTTTTGTTATCTCCTTCGTAATATCTCAATATGACCATGTAATATGTAGTGTAACTTATACTAAAGTAAATGCACGATTTATTGTTATATTTCTTTTTTTATTTTATGACTGTTTGTTTGAGAAAATACTAAGTATATAAAACAGAACCTGAATTTAAGAAAATTTGCAACTATACAGTGTGCAGAATTAATTCTGAAATAAAATTTTCTCATACATGTAAGTCACCAAACTCAGAAACTAATTTCACAATAAAAATGCACACTGCAAAGTTGGGCTTATTTATATAAAGAACATGTAACCATCATCTACCATCATCATCATCATCATCATCATCATCATCATCATCAATAACACATACACTTTCTGTACTGTAAGTAGATGTATGGACATGTCACTACAACCCTAAAAAAACAAACAATTTAAACAAACAATTGAAAACACCCAGTCTTCTGGGCCAAAATTTCATCCTTTCAATGTAGCTCAATATCGACTAATCCTGTAACAGTATAGTACTGTTCAATTTAAACCTAAAGGCACCAGCTAATTTTAATATCGCATATCTACAGTGCATGTATATAAAAACATACATCTACAGGTATGTGATCAGGCTAGATAAAAGTTACAGGTACCCCTGAAATGCCAACAGGATAAGTGCAGGCCTATACTGTATAGTGTATAAATCAAACGAGTACATGTCACTAGGGTCAAAATGTAATTTAATAGCATGTGACACATCGTGCCCTTTGAAAAACAACATACACTAATGATAACTGCATGCACAATCAAGTATCCACCTAAGTACAAACACACTATAGGCCTACAGTATATTACATGTTTTAGAAATGACATGAGGCCCTACATGTACACATATCACAATCACCTGTTTCAATTAATATTGGTAGGCTACAAATATGTATAAGAGGCATTCCGTGATTATTTACGTTACACTTTATGACAACTTTACTCAACATTTGGCTCTTACCATGATTATGCTTTCTATTATTTTTTTTCTGCTTTTTGGTACTGTTCAATTCTCCTAGACTGGACACCTACTTCACAACATCAAGCACAAAATTCATGTAGACTTTTTTTCAGTGGTATAACAAGAACTTTAATTATGGCGTTAGTTACGTTACCGTTAAACGAGGACATTGGAAAACAATGACAAAGTTTTATCCTACAAGTTTCCTCAACCTGTTTACAACTGAAACAAATTGTGGTATTTCATTGCTACTTTCCTGGCTACTTGTAAGGTATTTGATATATTAACTTACTGATAATAATTTTTCCATTTTTTAACTACAACATCAAAAACATGGGTTAGTTACGATTAATCGCTTTAGTTACGTTACATTTTGTCCTCCACACAAATTTTTGAGTTTATTCATGTTCTTTTTTCAGATTTAGATTTGAATATGTGGCGGCTTTATTACTTTTCAAAAACAATGAGATAGAGGCTATTGGCATGGAAAAAACTGCAGAATAATGATAGTTTTTCACTTAACTAGATTTTAGTCACACTAGTCCCACATGTGGTATTTACATGTATGGTTCTGATTCTCCTAGAGGGTGCTGTTGAAGATGTAAAATTTAGAGTAGAAATGATGTCCCCCATTGTTTCTTCATGATTCATACCCATTCAAACCATAAAGATGTAATAAGATTCGAGATAGACCAATTTATATAATTTGTGATTTGTCCAGTAATTCACGGAATTGCCCATAAACAGAACTCGTAACTTGGAGCATCACAAGAAATTTTCCATGGGAGGGGTTTATCAAGGGGGGTGGGTGTTCTCAACAGAAGCCTTTGGGTACCGGCAGAAGACAAGTCAACAACCCAAAAAAGAAACAAATATAAAACAGGTCCTCTATTATTATACCTAAAAGAATCACAAATTACCAGATAATTTCCAGACTAATGGGGGGGGGGTGTTTAACCCGCCCCACTTCCCCCACTAGCAATGGCCCTGCTTGTCATTACATGTTCATGTGCACACACAACCCACATTACACTCTTATGATCCTCCATTATGAAAATTAACAATATAACTAGATTTTATTTCATATCATTGCTCTGCTACACATGGTGATGATATCAAAAACATTTCCTATTCCGAAAAGAAAGTGTAGTCACCAGGGTAAAAAATACTTTTCTTCTTCACGGTGGCTCTTTTGAAATAAAGTAGCCCCCGTGAACAGTTTACTCTATGCAGTTACAGGATTTTACGGTGGCTATTTTGAATGATTAGGGGGCAAATCGCCCTTAGCCACCGTGTATTTTTTTCGCTGGTAGTCACTATTCTCAAAATTAACTAGCCAAGCTCAAAAGTAGCATGAAAAAAATTGTGCACATTTAAAAATATCTACATTGTGAAAAATAGCTTTTTATTCAAATTCTATTGCAATGATCTTGAAATTCTTTTTTTTTTAAACCAACCAGCATGTAATGTTCTAGGCCGGTGATTAGTATTATTTGTACATATAATTATTAATGTGATCCACAGATCCAGTAATGCTACACAAAACTGCAATGACTAAAGAGTGCTCTATGTAAGTAAATATAAATGTGCACAGTATGTTGTTTGTGAAGTCTGGCTTTTAATTGTGAGTACAGGTGTCTGTATGCAGTCCATTGATCATGCAATAGAGTAAACAATGAATGCATTGTACGAAGTGTTGTCATATCAGCTCACCTCGTAAAAAAAAATGAACACCTGCATCATTCCCAGCCCCATTTATACACTACCACTTACAAATTATAAGCTCTTTGGCTAATTACTCAGTACTAGTCACTTACCTACTATGTTACTAATTACTTAATACAGTGTCATAAGAAACGATTTAAATCCCAAATATCTAAAAATCCAATCCCTCCCCCCTCAAAAAAAAAAAATAATAATAATAATAAATAAATATACAAAAATTGTTATCAGAGTTTGATAGCACAATCATTTTATTCTCATATATGTTTTATTGATCATTAATATTCATCCACCTGTGATTTTTCATCAATCAATTCTGTGAAAGCCATACTATAAATAAAGTGTACCACAATGCAAAACACACCCACTGTATGTATTGTGTATCGATAACATGAAACCATCTACAAATGTACCGATGTATTACAGACAAAACATGTAGAATTTGGCACAGTAAATAATACCACATGCAGAGACACCTATGTAGCGTGAGGAATGTTCTGGAATTAATCCACTAGGAGAATATACTGTCAATCATATGATACCCAGAGACCGAAAAAAGGATAGTATTTTGTACACAACATTGTGTTTTGGCAGAGTTCCAGAATGTAGCATAAAATTGAGTAGACTTGTATACGTAGCCATGAGTTTGCACATTTTTTCGACAGCAACAGCATTCGGTGCATACACATACATGCAGCTCAGTACCTGTATATTTTCAGCGGATATTGAATTACTAATTATAGCTTTATATCAGGCAACACTGTGGTATTATAATCCATACTACAGAACACAGAACAGGGTAAAAAATACTTTTCTTCTTCACGGTGGCTCTTTCGAAATAAAGTAGCCCTCGTCAACACTTTACTATATGCAGTTGCAGGATTTTACAGTGGCTATTTTGGATGATTAGGGGGCAAATCGCCCTTAGCCACCGTGTATTTTTTTCGCTGCTACAGAACATGGTTACCAAGTACACATACATTTACATGTATGTACCAAAATATCTACAGTGACACACACAGTCAAGTACTATGAAATGCCTGATCATTATTTTTTGAGATAGTGCTCACTATAAACAAAGCGTTACAGACCGACAGACAAACTGACAAATGGGAGGACAACCCCAGTGAACCACCCCGTCCAGCATCTAGTAATTTATTAGTAGTGCAGGTGAAACAAAAACAAATTACAAACAACTGAAATTGAAACTCCAATATAAAGATAAATAATTGCAAGTCGTGGACTAAAACTGTCAACCATGTGAAATCTATCAGTGAGAAAATTGTGACAAAATACACTGACTGCAATTTAATTACAAAAAAGCAACTTATATGTTCATGTTGGCCTGGCTTTGCAAGAGTTGATTAATATGTTCTGTTGATTCCTTAGTTTGTGTTTAATTGTTTTGTTTGTTTTGATTTGTGTTATAATTGTTTTTGCGGGGGTCCACAGAATTTTATCTATAGCTGATCATAAAAGAAAAAGCACAAATTAAATGGCAATTGCCTTTGACAATATGATGATACTTAAACAGCATAACACTCATAATTACAAGACTATTTTACCGAAAACATAGCCATGGTTTTCAAAAATATTGACTTGTATAATCAGGAAATACACACACCCATTTTGTTTGTGTACTTGTTTTGCATGTACACAAATATGTGTGATGTGTTTTTTTGTCCTTCTAATTTCTACCTGGTACACTTCCACTAAACAAGTCATGGTCAATTTCTTGTTGACCATAAATTCCAACTACATGTATTGTCAGTGTCACTGACCACGGTCAAACACACTGACCTCATTGGAGCAGAATTGTAGGAAATTACTGGTTGTCAAAACCTTCTTTGATGTTAGGTATATGTGTCAAGGCTGTTTCTCCTTCACCTTTGAGGGAATGAGGCCACCAATTCAACTTAGTTTTTTCATAAATTTGGGTTCATTTTTTCCAACAGTACAATTTCAATCTTACAGTACATTTGCAGTTTCAAAACAGAATGCTAGCTGTTCTGTACCAACATGTTCTTCTCAAATATTGCATTATTCAAATGTTACACATGTATGTTGTTACATGTCTGTTACTATGTTATATGAAATGTTATGTATCATGTATGTTATGTTATGTTATGTTATGTTATGTTATGTTATGCTTTGTTATGCTATGTTATGAATGTTACATGTATGTTATGTTACATTACGTTATGTTATGTTATGTTATGTTATGTTATGTTATGTTATGTTATGTTATGTTATGTTATGTTATGTTATGTTATGTTATGTTATGTTATGTTATGTTATGTTATGTTATGTTATGTTACGTTATGTTATGTTATGTTGTGTTGCGTTGTATTATGTTGTGCTGTGTTCTGTTGTCAGGGCAGAAAATAAAATTCTATTTTGGGGGTCTACTTTCAAGCCTGATTTAGTGATTTTAGTATGTTAAAGCCCAAGTTTAGTTGTGGGATTTTTTTTTTTGAAAACTTTATACCCAAAGGTCCTACATGTATCCCAGCAATAACCCAGAGATTTTCGACTACATTTTACATTATAGCATCCAAAGGGTTACTAAGGTGTTAAGGTTACATGAGTTATACCTCATTTGAAAGAGCAGAGTCTGCTCTTTCTGATGAGGTTGTTGTGTTGTGTTATGTTTATGTCATGTTAGTACAAATTAAAAAAATAAAAAATAAAATCTCCATACATGTATTAACAATAAAATCAACTTCAAACATTTACAACTCTTGAACAGTTCAGCCAAATTTGCTCAAAATTGCATAATTTTCTGCCTCATATTATTTTGTATTTTTACAAAGCAGCTAGATGTCTAGGTTTCATCACCCTTAAAGGCAGGGCATCTCTTTTGCATGCCTAAAAATTAACATTGTGTAAATACAATGGCATGTAGAAGAAAATGCCATCTGGGAACCTTCAGCAAAGTATAGGAGCTAGAAACTCAGTTTTAGTGGAATTATAGTGACCATTAGACGCTGATTTGAATTTTTTCTCGCGAGAAAAAAGTTCCTACCATGTAACAGCTATTGTTTTCTTTCACATTTTTCAAATTCTAGTTAATTGCTGACCCCCAGATTTCACAGACATGTCCATCATCAATAGCCTAAGAGCATGGGTTATCTTTTCCTGGTCTGCAGGGATGTTTGCAAATGAGATCCACTGCCTTTAAATTCCTACAAGTTTATCCACATAAGACAGTGCAGAATTTTAAGTTATATTTTGTGCAATATCACTTCTGGCCATGTGGAATCAGCAAAGTTTCAGGAAAGACAAAAAGACCCATGACATTATGAAAAAAGTTCAATAAAAGCGACCTGATTTTTCTGTCTTGAACCCATGAAATTGCTTGGATCACTTGACCATCCAGTAATGCAATGTCCACGAGCATTTCCTGAGTGGGAGTTGAAATGCAACCTCAAAACCAGGAAAATTTTGCCCACCCCCCCCCCCCCACCAAATCCCCACCGCTGAGCTGTAACCTGTACACGTACATGTAGGGACTTGCCTCATAAATATCAGTACTATCCAATGCCTACAGACATACATGTACTTGGTGGGGACGAGTGCGGGGAGGGGAAGGGAGGAGACAGATACTCGATTAGTTTGGTAGTGTTGCACACCACGTGCACAAGTTTACTAGTCCACAGAACTACTCCAAGCCGGATTCTTGCTACAAGGTTGATTTTGGCACCCACCTGTACATGTTCAATCATATTAAAATAAAACTATTAAATGAATGCTAAAAATGCCAAACTTTCGTGAGTAATATGAGGTTAGTTTTTTTTTTTTCAGTATAAGCTTTATGTGTACTGGGAGATCTGGAAGATAGAAACAAATCACAGAAAATAGATAGAAAATGGGAAAAATGAATTTCAAAAAAAGTCTTTTGAATTTTTGATAATTCAAAACAGGGGAAATTGAAATTGAAAGGAAAATAAAACTTCTCATAAAATATCCAGAAATGAAAAAGAAATCTTATTCTTGAAAGCCACACTGTAAATATGCCAAATGACTAGTGTGCTTGTTACAGTTCACTAGTTTTCTTGATGCTTGATATTTGGGGTTTACCAAATAACACTGCATTTGACTTTTAGAACACCAATGAAGTTTTGAACACAAGAAACAAATACCTTCCATGAATGGTTTAACACACCCTCCCCTGCCCCCAATATTTGAGCTGACTTAAGTTTTGTACTACTCCATTTCAATCTAACACTGAATCACTAATCATGCCAACAAATATCTTTATGAGTAATATGACACTGATGAATATCTTGCAACAAATAAACTTGACAAATTTAGCCACAACTATCCCTTAGTTCAGAACAAAACTTTTTCAAAGCTACAAATGCCTCAGAAATGTCTACCTGTAATGAGTTTGTAACACATGATACGCGACTGCACGGCCCAAAATGTGTGTGCCAAAAATAATCAATTTACCAATTTCCTGTATTGAACTGTGATAAATTTGCTTCAATTATGGAGTCTGGTGCTGTGTCCAAGATTTCGCTTTCGTAAAATCCACTAAAAGCAGAAAGAACATGGAAAAAAGTTACTGATAGTAAAATTTGCTTGTGCAAATGGCAAAAAGAACACAAATGCATAAATTTCTGGCAGATTTAAATGCATTTTTTCCATCTGTTAAGCTGGGTTTGAGGCTGTACATTTTCGGATGCGAAATGTACTACAGTACATGTACATACAAATGTACAAGACTACAAATTAGATTTTATTTGATAACAGTTTTGTTACTTGAACTATCTATGTACAATAGCACGCCATAGTTACTTTGATTGTAATTATATTAAGGACCAAAAAGATTGCTTGTTCTGATGTTGAATCCTTTTAATTTGTGACATCACCGAAACTTTTCTGTGGTTCATACATTCTGGGGATAATAGTTTCATAACTACCTGAACAATGACTTTGCATGTTTATCATGTTTGGGTATATGGAAAGGACCAACCCATTCCATTATGAAGTCAGTGAATATTTTGTATGGTTCTTGCCAAGTTAAAACCACAATTCTTTTTAGCTCTGGGTATATTAAATGTTTTGTAAGCAGTGAAAAATATATTTCTGCATCCTTGGTCATCTCAAACATTACATCACTTGCTGCATTTATATAAATTCAAATCAAACCCTAAGAATTTAAATCAATATTTAAACATCGCTTTTGCCTGAAAGGTCATACGGGACAGGCTGTTTGTTGCATAAGCAGCAGCTACAATTCTGTTACTACAACTAGCACTACATAACTCATCGACAAGTGTGTATAGAAGTACTACGTGTAGAGTGCATGTGAATAAACTTTTGAGCAGGGTTCTTATAAAAAATTCCACTGATCAATGCTTGATTGCAGTTTATTCCAAATAGTCTACAGTATATCTTAAAGACACACGTAATTACAGATCAGACCACAATTATAAACGGAAACTATTTTCTCATGATGCTTTGACAAGATCGATATACTGTAACAATGGTCCTATAGGTTTCACACTATTTTTGGTGAGGAGTCTTTATGATAAACTCAAAATGGACTTTACCCCCAATTGTGGCGAACCATTTAAACGTTAATTAATCAACAGTAATAAAGGCAACCTACAATGAAAGGTGATGAACATTTCTAAGTGCCAACAGGGATGTCTGCACTATATTAATTCACCACTGAGCTGAAAAATGATAAATTCTGACACTTTTTAGGTGTTTCAGTTTTCAAGCTGGTCCCTGTGCGGGATCCGCCCCCCTGCGACATGTACACAACTGATTGGAGAATGGGCTGATATGATAGCTTTACCAGTTGAGCGCACAACTATGGAATTATTATTTACTCACTTATTATTGTACAAAAGTAGTCACAATACATGTAGGTCGCAATAACTTTGACCTGATCACCAAGGTACAACCTGTATACGTGTACCGGTAGATAAAATTTGAACAAAAATTGTATGCATAATTGTCGTGCCCAGCTAAACTTGAACTGCTTTGCTTTCCCTGTTTTGTTGTAAGAGGGAAGCAAGTGCTTTTCAGAGTCATTGCCTTGGCTTGATCATGGTCAATAGTAGTATCTACATGTAAGTCAAGTTGTTGTTTTGTTTTGTTTTGTTTTTGGAGGGGAAGTGATAGGCTAACATTGTGGAACTTCAATTTAAAAAATTGTCTAATTTTGATATCTGAACTACATAGTAGT
>JZLH01S0072053.1:25415-39076 GCA_001188425.1 Eucidaris tribuloides
TGTGGATAAATTGCCTTGATAAAGGACGAAAATGTCTGTGGCGGGAATTGAACCTAGTCTCCCATGAACGGAAAGTAGAGAACAATCTACTAAACAATCATGAGTAAATCTCATGAAAATCTATCATTCGTTTATTGTAATATCGAGGTAAGCAAAATTACCCAAACCGCCCGGCCAATCAAATGGACAGATGGACGACGAAAAAAAAAAACACTAATTCTTTAGCACCTCTTCAAACTAGAGGGACACAAAACATCATACGTAAGTGGATAAATAGTTTTATGGTTACGCAGTCATTGATCTTACGTTTGTTTTGGCGGTGTTTTCATGTGATTTGGAGACATGGTGAGAAACACATATACGTAATCAAGTTCAAAAAATGCGTTTGACATTAACATAGTAGTTCATGAAAAAATGATATTGATATAGAAATCATACATCAACATAAGACTAAAACATCTTTAAGCTTTAGATAATGATTGTGCAAATAAGTCCTAACGTTCTTGCAACCGGTTCGGTCTTAGAAATGAATTAATGCTTGATAAGTTGTAACATAAAAAAATAAAAAGAAATAAATGGTGCGGTTACTTGCCGGATTCAAATGAAGTATATATTACGTCTGTGAAGATCGTCTGATCAAGTATCGTATCTAAATTTGATGATGCTACCTTTTCATTTGTTAACTGAAACATACAGAGTCGCTTCATTGAATTTCCGCAGCATACACCGCAGCCTCTTCAACTGAATAGGGATCAAATATAGCAAACACAACATCGCATCCAACGTTAATGGAAGAACGATAAAGGGGATACTTTCTCTTTCTTCTAAAGTAGGACAAGTGGTGAACGATGTTATCTTATGTCTGTATTTGTACAAATTTCTCCTTGTGCTGAGGTTGCGCGAAGTACATGAATACTATGTTTGAAGTGAGCAAATAATAGCGATTTTTGTCATCCCTTTCTTTAAAAAAGGAACTAAAAGGTACTGGCAATTTAGGTCACGGTGTACATTTCATTAAAATATGATAAAATCCATTAGATCCAACAGTGCAATAGGTACATCATTGTTGCTTTACATTATGTCATTCTCTCGCTGTCTCTTTGAAAAGCGTATGCACGCACCGACAGACAAACTGACACGAACGCACATTTTTTTTTATTATGATTGATGATCAATTAAGAATACTTCGTACCATTAGGAAGAGAACCATTTCCCGTTTTACTTTCATTTATGAAGGCACTTTTCTACTCTTATGATTGATTGGGAGATTACTTTGCCTACCAGTCATAATTAATTTTAGTAGTAGTTGTCGTAGTCGTACTCGTAGTAGTAGTAGTAGTCGTCGTCGTCGTAGTCGTAGTCGTCGTAGTCGTCGTCGTCGTAGTAGTAGTTGTAGTAGTAGTAGTCGTCGTCGTCGTAGTCGTAGTCGTCGTAGTAGTAGTAATCGTAGTCGTCGTCGTAGTCGTCGTCGTATTAGTAGTCGTCGTAGTAGTGGTCGTCGTAGTCGTAGTCGTCGTCGTCGTAGTAGTAGTAGTAGTAGTAGTAGTAGTAGTAGTAGTAGTAGTAGTAGTCGTACGTCGTCGTACGTAGTAGTAGTAGTAGTAGTAGTAGTAGTAGTAGTAGTAGTAGTCGTAGTAGTAGTAGTAGTAGTAGTAGTAGTAGTAGTAGTAGTAGTAGTAGTAGTAGTAGTAGTAGTAGTAGTAGTAGTAGTAGTAGTATTGTAGTAGTAGTAGTAGTAGTCGTAGTAGTAGTCGTAGTAGTAGTAGTAGTAGTAGTAGTAGTAGTAGTAGTAGTAGTAGCAGTAGTAGTAATATCATCATCACTATGGAGTAAGAAAGCATGAAAAAAATTCCCAGTTGCATATCCAATCAGTGTGTCTGATAAGATCTACGTGTAAAAATGAAGCCCAGAATTAATTGAACTTCAAAGCGATCACTCAGTGCTTTACAAAAAAAATGAAAATATGTAATGAGTGACCGCACAGCCGTTTCTCCCACGGACTGCTGTGTTATAATAATAGAGTTCATTGGATGCTTAAATAAAATGTTGTATTGCTAGTAATATCATAACTTTCTAAAGTTTTGTATTACGGGGTGTTAATTAAAAACTGTCAAAGTGTTCTGAAACATAAGCGTATGGGACCTCTTTAATTTGGGAGACATTTTGTGCCCGAATATTCATTTTTTTTTAGATTTGTACTGCAGGGGGTGTGTAAAGGGATCCCCTGCAGGCTGCATGCAGAATGTGTTGACAAGGTGGGTGTGAGTGTACCCCTATTTTGCCTTTTAAAATGTGCATGAAAAGGTCAATCATATTGCAGACAAATAAGAAGTGATATTGATATTGAATAGTTCTAAACATAAACGTAAATGGGGGGTCTGGGAGGGGGTTTCTGGAAAGGAGTTTACCCCTCACAGGGTGAATAAAGTTTGCAGTTTCACTTTCAAAAAGATACAGTTTTTAACCCCTAATTTAGTAACAAATGAATCTGTATTTCATTGACTTGCAATACGTACTTTTCACTAAGAAGATATCAAATTAGTGGGCAGGGGGCAGTCGCTCATCCAATGGGGAGGGGGGGGCAAACATATCGTTTGGCTCCCCCAATAATTTTGATAACTTGATAAGTAATGTCCAATTATGTTTTACAAATATTAGTGCTAGGCGCGACAAAACTATTAGATTTTACTTAAAATGCAAGTAAATATACATATTCTTCAATGTTCCAAACTTTCCGGAAGACATTTCTCCCCCCCCCCCCCCCTCCCATACGAAAGATGGATCAACACCGCTGAAATTAGGATATCTTTGTGTAACATTTTTGCGTTGCCCTTCAGTTTCCAGAAATTGTTATCACGAGGGCGCAGCCTTCCAGTTGCTAAGGCCTTTTTAGCCCACTTACGTACATTTCATAACAAACAGCCTCTCTAGGCTCTTCCATTTACCGGACAATTCTTTCTAAATCTATATCACGCGTTTTAATCATTCGATTTTCTTGTGGCTTTCAGGTCAGATTTCCTTAGTATCAAGCTAAATATGTAGCAAAAATCTCGTCGATACGTTCTGTATTATTTGAGAAAATTGAAGAAATCCATTTCAGACAGCCGATTTTGAAAACTGTAACACGTGCGTTTGCAAAATTATCTTGAGGTGTAATGTGGAATATTATGTACAAAACATTCATGCCTGACGTAATATAAAAGTTTCAACTTGTACAAATAACCAAAAAATATCAAAAAATCGCCATTTACTGACGTACTTCTGTGATGAAACTGTAACATTGTGCAGGGGTGTATCCAGGATTTTTTATCTGGGAGTGTCGTCACCATAATATTTTGGACCTTTTTCACAACGAAATAACGGCAAGAATTCCTGATCAATGTTTTGTTGATGTCACTGGAAGACCCTCGGATAAAATATGTCTTTGATAAAAAATGTGGACCTTTTAAATTTTTAGGAGTTTGGTGGGGGATTCGTACAAACCTCCTGACCCCCCTTGCACACACCAATGTTATGGAGGTATTGTCATTCATTATTGTGCAGATGTGGCATTTCCGATATGTTTCTGCATACGTAATGAGCATGTACCATGGCGAGTGATTGCAAGGATCGGGGGCTCTCTCATTCGTATTTAGAACGTGCGTTCCATTAATAAGTATAAGTAAATGTCTGAAAAGTTATCAACGTGAACTCACGACAGGTTCGTAATAAACGTTTGTAGTAAGTTTGTAAGTAGTAATTACAACACCTTCTGTAATATTTCCACTAGTTGGTTATCATTAAAAAGTACCCGCTCTCACGAAAATGGTTCCCCCAAGAAGGTATTTACATCGGTAGATTGTAAGAAATCTGTATGGGCTGATATTCTCCATAGTGATAGTTTAAGCTGTAACACAGGCGTTTGCAAAATTATTTTGAGCTGTAATATAGGATGTATATTCAAAACATTCATATCTAACAAGATATGTAAGTTTTAACTTGTACAAATGTACAAAAGTATCAAAAAAATGTAATTTACGGACGCACTTCTGTGATGAAACCGAATCATTCTGGAGGTCAGATTATTGTGTGAAAAGCTCTGCTATTTGTGCGTCTATTTTCTTGATTTTTCGTTACAATGAAATTAACACTCTACATAACCTGTATGTACACAATAATTTGAATAAGGGCGCATAATTTTTTTACACGGACTATTTCAAATTCGACCTTTTTCTGGAGTTGACTTGACTCAAAGCAACGTCCACGGCGTCCTGTTACGTAATCCAATTAATTTTGCTTAACAACGGAGGGAGAAACCGCTTAGCAACCGGAAGGCTGGGCGGGTCGGAGCTGAAGAAAATTTCGTGCAGAAGAGCTGCTCATGGGGCAGAACTCGGGAAAATTTTGGGCAGATGGTGCTTATAGGTTAGGAGGAGAAGAAAATTTGGGTTGAAGAAGCTGCTAATCAGGCAGGACTCCAGAAGCATGAGAAAAAAATTCGGGCAGGGGCTCTGATCGGGCTGGCGCTTGGAGAAAATTTGTGCAGAAGCTGCTTGGAGCAGGAGTTTGAGGGGAATTCGGGCAGTTTCTTCCAAACAACAAAAATAAGACAGCAGTTAGCTTATTTTTTATATATTATTTTTTTTATTAAAACAAGTTTACTTCTTTTTAATAAAATTGCCAATTTTTTTTACAGATTTTGTGCCGTTTTTGCCCGAATTTTTTAAATACTTTTGCCCGAATTTTCAGTTTTGAAAAAAATGCACAGTGCCCCCTAGCCTCCCCCCCCCCCGTCTCATACGCCTATATTCTGAAGTTACGAAACGGAAATAACCGGTAACATCGTGGATAAAACTGGCAAACTGACAATAGACATTATTGTTAGTGTCATATGTGTTGTCTTGAAAAGAATCATTACAAGGTCAAAGGGTATTGGGCCTGTGAACACGCCAAATAGCTCATCCTTATTAGCTTATGCTAGTCATTTTATTTATGTGTGACTTTTGTTAAAGCAACCTTTGTTACGTTTTCCTCTATTAACTAAAAACTTTGTTTGAGTATCACTGAAGTCTACTCCTTGTATATAGAAATAACTTTTTTAGGAAGGACTTTCTTTGAGTGTCACCATAAAGAAAGTTGCGGACAGTTTTGTTCGATGGCCATTTTGTGTCAATATTCTTAATCTTTTACTTCGTTTCGTTCTGTCAACAGATGAAGACCCTCATGGCTGCTGGCCTGAGGGTCCGGCTGTTCCAAACATCAACAGCAGCCTGTCAACAGGTAAAGAGCTCCCTCCCCCTTCCCGCCACCCCCAGGCGCCGCCCTTCCTTCTTTCCCGTTCATATCCTGTTCCATACATTCTTAAAAATTATCAAAATAACAAACATATTGCTATAAATATGTTCCATCAAAAAAATAAACCTTGGATAATGTTGACCATTGTTTTGGTTGATGTGATCGAAATATGGGTCATAATTGACCACGATATTGGTTATTATAACCACAAGATTGATCATTAATAATTACAATATATTCGTCAGCATATTGTTACGAGTGCAGTGGTTATTTTGAATTTTAACTAACCCTTTGTAGAGGAGTAGCAAATTTTTCATGACTCGTTAATTAATCAACTAGGGGAAATGGAAACCAACTATTGATTAATCACATTAAACTGCACTTTTGACGGTCCTTATTAAAATTATTATTTCGTGTTTGTATCAGAATATCAACCTGATATACTGTGAGGTAATTAAAACTTGTAAAAACAAATTTGCAGTAAATCGCCATAATCTTACATTCTCAACGGTTTTTTCATGGCACACAAAAACGATTATAATTTCAAAAATTTGTCAAGAATAAATAATTAAGTAAAATAAATAATTTTATACTGAGGCATGACTGCCACTTTGTGAACGAAATGACACATTTAGTATCACCATTCTTCTTCTTCTTCTTCTTCTTCTTCTTCTTCTTCTTCTTCTTCTTCTTTGATTCTTCTTTTTCTTTGATTCTTCTTCTTTGGTTTTTCCTCTTTTCTTTCATTCCTTTTGTTCTTTGGTTATTTTCATTTTCCTTTTTCTACAAAGTATCAATTTAAATATTGTTTCATTTATATCCATGCCAATTAATGGAAAGACTGCACTCTTAATTGTTTTGATTTATTTTCGTACAGGTTGCCATGAGCAGATTCGACCAAGACAAGTTCATCAACTATGACAAGCTGGAAAACAATGTGAATATAGTCAAAGACAGATTACAGAGACCCCTCACCCTCAGTGAGAAGGTTCTTTATGGTCACATCGACAACCCAAAAGAACAGGTAAACCAGCATTTTGGATATATCTACCCTAATTTGGTCAAAGGAAGCAAAAGACATGTCACTCAAATTTGAGTAATTAGTTATTTTTTACCACCCCCCCCCTTAGTGTGATGTACCGTCAGGCAAAATTTAAAGAACAAATACTTATTGTATCGACAGATATTCAAGGTCAAAATGTTGTGAAATTACATTAATGCCAATGTAAATAACAGACGCAAATTGCTCATTGAGAAATTACACTCTTTCTACTTGTTTTCTTTTACCAAGGTACAGGCCAGATATAAGGGCGCGTTGTGCCACAATGTGTAACATACCGTATATACTGTATAAGTGTGATTAAAATCCTATTTATTGCTGATGTGTTGAAATGTCATGAACAGTTTCTAAAAATTAGTGTGAATGGTTTTGGGGGGAATTGTTTTGTTTTGTTTTGTTTTGTCTGACAACCATAAACAGTCAAAGACCCGGGCGTGTACGTATTTATGTATCTTATTGGCAAGCATTTTTCATTATATTACTAAAAACAAAACTAATCATATTTGACTGAATAGAACTGTTTTAGTCAATACTGACACGATTCTAGTAAACTTACTAGAATGTAGTAAAATAGTTGACTAGAACACAAACACTGGCACTAAACTGACATGATTCTAGTTTAAATAACCAGAATTTTAGTAAAATTTTGACCATTTTGACTAGAATTCTTAGCATTTTGACTAGAATATTGTTGATTCTTTAAGGGTCTTTTGACTAGAATTCTGATCATGTTGACTAGAATCTTGTTAAGTTTGACTAGAACAGAGTGAGTGCCCGTGTGATTCGGTAATCTAGTCAAATAATGTACAAGAATTCTAATTGTTTTAACTAGAATTCTGGTCACTTTGACTAGAATAGAGTTACTGACAGTGTGATTCGTTAATCTAGTCAATAATGTATAAGAATTTTAGTCATTTTGACTAGAATTGCGTCAGTTTTGACTAGAATTCTGGTCGTTTTGACTAGAATAGAGTTAGTGGCAGTGTAATTCGGTAATCTAGTCAATAAAGTATAAGAATTTTAGTCATTTTGACTAGAATTGCGTCAATTTCGACTAGAATTCTGGTCGTTTTGACTAGAAAAGTGTAAGTGCCCGTGTGATCCGGTAATCTAGTCAAATCTGACGAGATTGTTTTTAGTGTGAATAGTGTGACTGTAAACTTTTTCCAGACTCTACTATGAATTATGGCGCATTTTCATGTCATGTCATGAATTTGTACAGTTAACAGATCTGTTGTGCTTAAAACACAGGATATTCAACGTGGGGAATCTTACCTCAGGTTGCGGCCCGACCGTGTGGCTATACAGGATGCGACAGGTCAGATGGCCATGCTGCAGTTTATCTCGAGCGGTCTACCCAAGGTAATAAAGTGATGTATTTCTCGTCTCTGCCAATAATAGTGATGATGATGATGATGATGATGATGATGATGATGATGATGATGATGATGATGATGATGATGAGATGATGATCGTGATCATAATGATATTAAGAATAAGAATAAAAATTAAAAAAATCAATGATCATAATAATCAGGAGAAGAAGAAACCAAAAATGAGTTTAAAAGGTGAATAAGCTACAAGTCTAAAGAAAGAAAGGAAATACACCGGAAAAACACGCAATGTTACTTTTTAGAACGAATTCAATTTATGGTCTAATAATAAACTGTTTTCCCCCTCACTTATGACATCAAGTTTCCTTGTACACTGTGTCATCTATAGGTTGCTATCCCGTCCACCATTCACTGTGACCACTTCATTCAAGCTCAGATCGGAGCAGCTGAAGATCTGGAAAGGGCAAAGGTAACTTGTCGGCAATAACATTATCTGATGAAATGGATGACTTGGGTCATTTTTTCACCACTGTTATTTCATCAGAATAATTGATAATGTATAAATAGTTTTGAAATAATATATCTATAGAGAAACGGTGTTGTATGATACTTCTATTCAAATTCTAATCGTTGCCGACTTGCCGTCATTATTCAACGTTTCGCAGTCTTCATTTTACGTACTTTGAAACAAACCAAACGTAACTTGAATCTATACACTAACAGCCTCGCGTTGATAAATGAAATTTACACGTAAATTTGGTATCACAGAGCCCTTAATCTCATATCTACCAACTCCTACTTTCATCACAATAAACTATCCAATTATTATAAGTACCTATCTTACTAAATTGTGGTTTTAAAAGCATTAAAGGAAGACAAATTAGTGCATTTATCTTTATCGTTCATGGCAATTTCAAGAATTCGTCTTAATGATGCAGTTGATGTGAACACGTATACAAATGTCATTAATTGATAATACTTCGGGTCTTATTATACTAGGTATTCGTTAATAATACTGACTATAGTTAAGTTTCTATACTCCCGTGTTATATTTCTTGATCACCATTTATCCGTTTTTCTTCTTATAACCAGGATATCAACAAAGAAATTTACAATTTCCTGTCTACTTCTGCTGCAAAATATGGGGTTGGTTTCTGGAAACCTGGCGCAGGAATTATCCACCAGGTAACATTGATGTGACATAGGCGTACTGGGGTGGGGGTGTTTAGGGTGTTCCAATACCCCCACCCCACCACTTTGAAAAAATAACCTCAAAACACCCCTTCAGGAAAAAAAAATATAGGAAAATATTTCTTGTCGCATGTATTTCCACAACACAAGTTTTCTTTCGGAACTGATACATTTCTCTGAAAGTATTATTTATAAATTCAAAAACTGGACTTACTTTTTGAATGCTACGTTTCGGAGAGACCCTCTCCTTCATCTGGCAATGATACCGGCGTCTTAGTGCTGAGCTGTGCAGACCCGTTCCGCTTGGTTAAATTTTGATCACGTGATAATCTGCTTGGGATCTTGTCAATGGCCCTGTCCCATGAGTGAGATAGGAGGAATCTCAATCCTCCCTTTTTATTTAGTTTTGGGCTTTCTACCCTCTCCCAGATTGATTCTTTTACACCCCTTTCAAACCACCGGGATTCTTTATCTAGAATTACAACGTCTTTAGTGTTAAAGGAGTGATTGGTCTCTTGCAGATGTGAATACACTGATGAATCTGGTATTGATGATGATATGTTTGGTTTCCTATGTTGATTCATGCGGGCTCTTAACGATTGTTGTGTTTCCCCGACATAAAATTCATTGCATTCTTCTTGGTTGCAACGAACTCCGTACACAAACGTAGCATTGAAAAAGTAAGTCCAGTTTGAATTTATATATAATACTTTCATTTCGGTCCGACTGGATGATTCATAAATTTCACCAAGATACATTTCTCTGTTTATAACTCATAGATTTGCCTTTGTGTGTGTAGATACTTTCACCTGGTATTTGTCCATCTAATGGCATCGCCAGAAAGTTTGATTTGATAGAGATGTTGTCTAAATTTCTCTCAAACCTGCAACCAAGAGATCAGTTAGAAGGTAGCTAGAGGCCCGGCAGGATACGGGGGGGGGGGGTCGACTCTCCACACGGCCTGTCTCCCACCCGTGTCCAACAACCTCAGAAATGCACCCTAAACGGCGTAACCTACATAACCAAATTTACAACCCTACATGGCGTAACACATCAGAAAAGCTACCCTTAGTGGCATGACTCCCAGGAAATTCACTTATTTTGATACCCTAAGTGGCGTGAACAGGGAATCCACTAATATGATACCCTAAATGGCGTAAACAGCGAAATCAACTAATTTGATACCCCACCCAAGTGTCCTTCTCATCTAAAACATTATTGTACATTGCACAACTCGAAGAGGTTCACTTAACAATTCATAAATAATTCTAATTATCAAACGTTAATTTTGGAGATGTTATTAAAACCACAAAAAAATTGCATCTCTAAATGGCGTAATCTATATAGCCAAAGTAGTAACCCTAAATGGCGTGACATGTGAGAAAACGCTACCCTAAGTGGCGATTGTCAGCGAACGGTGCTGAAAAAGCTACCCTTTTCCCTAAAAGACGTCGACGACGCCCGAGGGCTGGAAAAGGGACCCTTTTCGACGCTTTTTCTGGATGCAGGTGCGTAGCAGGCCGTGTGGAGAGCCGAACCCCCCCCCCCCCTCCCCGGGGATAGAGGTCTGAGTTCAACATAATTATGCTGATATACACAAATTTACTGACTGGAAATGTCAAAGAGATGTATTTTGCCAAAAGGCTTGGGTATTTTGTTAATCGTTTTGATGACTTTTGCCCAAAGAACGTTTTGAATGAGTATATTACACTTTATCAATGACTACGAGGTTAGGCTGAAAAGTTCGTAGCCTGACTAAGTAGCAGTTATCCTAAGCAATGAAACTAGTCATGTATTAAATCCAACCTTTTCTAATACTAACTAAACTGCATTGTTTCTTTTCAGATATAATTTCATGTTTTTCTGATAAAACTGATTTAAAATTGGCAGTTGAGGGTTCTCAAAATGGTCATTTTCTTCACAGATTTTTCATGGCAAAGATTTGCCTCAACAGAAATGTGTCAATGTTTTAAATGTGGTTATCACTGTTGAGAAATGCTACTCAAGTAAGTTAAAATGTGGCAGAGACACTGGAAAGAATCTCAGAAGAGCCTGGAAAGATCCCAGAAAAATTACTCCTGTGTGGAAGGGCAAGTCTCTGCCATCAAAAATCTGCCAAAAATGACCATTGACAAAAACCTCAATTGTCAATGTAAAATCATTTGCAGAAGAAAAATAAGAAAAGGTTTCTGAATAGAAACAATGCAGTTGGTATCAGAAAAGGTTGAATTTAGCACAAGTCATGAGTAGTTTCATTGCTGTAGGATAACTCCTTCTTAGTCAGGCTACGAAATTTTCAGCCTAACCTCGTATATGACTCCCAACACCGCCTCTAGGTATTCTTTCCTGTTCATGCGTGTGTGTTTGTGTTTGTGTTTGTGCATGTGTTTTACATGATTGAGTAAATCAGTGTGAAATCAGATGAAAATTACCAGTACCAATCCGAAAGAAATCACCGAACTGCTTTGATATTATTGCCGTCTTATAAGAAGACTTGCATAATATGAGTCAGTAAATATGTCAGAAACCCCTCTTCTTATAATAGATCATCCTAGAGAACTACGCGTTTCCAGGTGTTCTGATCATCGGGGCGGACAGCCACACTGTTATGGGAGGGGCCTTGCCGAGCTGATCGGTGTAGTGGAGGGCCCGTATAATTGTCGATGGATAGAGGTATACCATGGGACTTCAATGTCCAAAAGTAAGTAAAACGGTGTGGTGTTGTATGTATCGCCTCCCAACGAATTGAAGTGAGGATTCAGCTTTTAACAAGATAAATTTACTCAAAAATGCTACGTGGAGTTTACCAGGTTGAGCACGATGTATAATTCACGTGTATATCAAGCATGTGTCTTCTAATTTAAATAAAACTCAGATATCGTTTCTAGTCCTGGGAATAATTACTGTACTTCAAAGATAGCCAGATAAAAACAATTTCTTGAAGCAATGTTCTTAGATGCAAATGTCTAGTCTCTTTAAAACCGAAAAGGTGTTGTTCTAGTCTGATATCTTGATTGATTCTGATTAGATAACTTGGTATCGAAGAGAGCTTGATTTGGTTCATCAGGTATTATCCCAAAGAGTAGGATTATAATAGTTGTTTATGAGTTGATGAAAACATGGTATTTGGTTGTCTCTTACATGAGGATATTGGATAAAACGACCTGTCAAATTTCTGAGTGGATTGACTCACCTTAAAGGTACGATGATAAACAGAACGATAAAATAAAAAAAAAAGAAGAAAAATAAAACAAAGGATAATGATAATAGATGTATATCAGATGATCAATAAATCGATATATTGATAGATATATAATACCACGGGTGATGAAAGATAGATGGGATAGACTAGAAGAAAATAGATATGATAGATATTGATAGATAGAAGATAGAATAGATAGAATGTAAAAGTAGAATCGATACAGATAAAATACATGTAGATTCACAAATAGGGAGAGATATATAGATAATTTGATGATAGAATAGATGAGATAGGAATAGGAGAATTAGATAGAATAGATAGATGAATAGAAATTAGATAAATAGATTAGATAGAAATGTAGACATAATAGATAGATAGATAGTAATAATAGAAGATAGAATACGAGATAGATACAAGACAAATGGATGATGATAATAAAGAATAAACCAAATAAAGGAATGGATGAATGAAAGATAAGGATAAGATAGAGGCCTTTTAGAATGGGCCGTATTTTTCAACGGATATCATGTAAATTAATATTTGCTCACACCCTGTGAAACAATTACAATCTTAAGTATTTCAGGAAGCTGAGCATGTTGTAGAGCCCGCTCGACGGCTAAGAACGAGCTGTGTTTTAAAGAATGGCGGTATTTTCAAAGGTTGCTGAGTTCAACGGTGTTAACGCGGGCGATTTCTTAAATGATGTAAAAACAATACAAAATAAAAAAAAAAAAAAAGAAAATAAACTTGTAATAGCTTATTCTGATGTAGGTAATGATAATGTGAGCATTAGATCAAAATTTATCAGTTTGGTTTTGTGTTGGTTTTTAATTACTTTTAATGTAATACTTTTTCATGGATTTTGGGGAGTTTAAAAAAAAAAATGTATAATTATTGCGATCGACTGAAAATGGGCGTTTCTAGTATTTAACTTTAGACATATTGCGATGAAATCTCAAAAATTTCTTCAACATAACTCGCGTTTTTGTGAAATAAACACTTATCTTTGAAAATGTTTGTACGATATAAGGAGAAAGACTAAGTCCAACAAAATATCATAATTATGAGCAGGAGTGTACAATACATGCAATACATACAATACTACACCTACATGCTTACATACATAGCATAGCTAGATACTATGACCTAGGACAATGAAAAGAAAGAATGATACAGTTGTTACCTCAGCCAAGCAGCTGCAAGAACGAAATATTAAGCAATAGTTTACATCAGTACCTATCCTATTAAGGTTAACATTACGATATATTATGGCACGAGTTAAATATGCGGGGTCATTCTAGACTAACATCATGATCGACATTAATGCTTCGAACTTCGACTTTCAATATTAATGAACATGTGCGAACACAAGGGTATATTGTACCCTTCCTGGGGATTTTTTTCTTTGAAGGGAACAAACTCCAAGCTGAGTTCAAGTACAAGAAGTCAATAAGTCTATCTATTGAAAGAAAATATATACTTTACGTTTAAATATCAATCTCATGTTTGACGTTTCAAAAAAAATATAAGAAAAGCGTGATTTCTCAAGGATGAACACTGTTTGCGGTGGATGTTAGAAATTGTGATGACGGCCCCTACC
>JZLH01S0072066.1:1064-24512 GCA_001188425.1 Eucidaris tribuloides
AAGGGGATGCAAAGTTTTTCAACTGGTTCCTTTGGCTACGTTGGTGCCTCGATATCAGGCTCCAAGGGCCAAAACTATATGTATAACTGATGTGTTTTCTATGGGTACCACAGAGAGTTTGCGAGACCTCAGGTGAGCGTCGTGCCCCCCGGGGCTCTTGTTATTACGCAGCAATTAAAATTCCAAAGATATTTATCTTACTCCGACCCAGCGTCCACACGACTGATCACGAGAGAAACTCCGACCAGTTTACTCGATCTTCGCAAGGGCCATCGCGGGGGGGGGGGGTCAGAGTAATTTCCGGAAGTGGTAGCGCCGTGTACGTATTAACGCCTTGGTCTCCTGTTCACCCCAATTAGCCCCGCGTTTCTGTCCGTCACCAATTTTCTTCTCCATTATTGTCTCATTCACAACGGTTCTTTCTACTTCGAACTACTGTACTGCATGCACTGCACTGCGCGCTGCACACATGTGTACTACGCAAAATCTAACACGGCAATTTGACCCCGGAAGTTTTACGTGAGGTTGTAAGGTCATAGATACTCCGAGGATAGCTGCTTGTATACTCCTACTCGCGTCCGCACGGGCAATTTACTCGGACCGGCTAGTCGGAGTAGCGAGATACTCCTGGAAAAAACCAGGAGTATCTTGGTCGGAGGAAGCTCGGAGGAACTTACTCCGACGTCTGTCCAGACGGGCACTACTCCGACATTTCCTCCGACCTTACTCCGACTGGGCTTCCTCCGACCCTTACTCCTACCTTACTCCGACCGAAACAGCCTGCGTCTGAACGCGGCTATAGAATGGCAGAGACATACAACTCTAGAGAACAGGACATGATGTGGAAGTAGTAGTAGTAGCAGTAGTAGTAGTAGTAGTAGTAGTAGCAGCAGCAGTAGCAGTAACAGGGTTGGGAAAAAATAATGATTTTTTTTTTAAAAGGGGTGATTTAAATCACGATTTAAATCGTGATTTAAATCAATAAATCGATTTGATTTCAATCACTGATTTTTTCAAAAAAAATCGTGATTTAAATCACCACTGATTTAAATTGCCAACCCTGAGCAACAATACTTAATTGTAGTAGTACTAGTAGCAGTAATACTTCATTGAAGTACTAGCAGAAGTATAGTACTATCTTAATTTGCAAATGTATTCTCATTTTCCTGTTTCTGTACTGACCATTTTATTTCCTGATAAAAAAGAAACATATGATACAAAATCAGATCATTTTACATACATGTTACCCATGTAAACTAAACACCTAGGCTAATGCTATGTGTAGTTCACTCTTTGCTGATTTGAAATAGATCCCAATATTTACAAATGCATTATTTTAGTGTTACGATGCATACGCGTGCATGCATATAAACAATCACGCGTTCATGTAGAGAGTATGCACTACAACAATTACCTGCTTTTTTCTTAGCATTTTTTTTTCCAACCCTGGATCACCATTGGTATACAAACATACATGTACAAGTTGTCTACATCACATACCCAGTGACTGTAGCATAGCTCTATCATTCAAAATAACTTTTTTGATGGCTATTTATAGCATACCACACTCGCTCTTCTCTCTAGTAGTAAAAAACATCTCAGTATGCTACTTTCATTGTGACTCCAGAAAACCTAACGATGGGCAACAGCAGTGTCAAAGTTCAGGCAAACAAAAGGAAGCTCTGAGACAAAGACTACACACCACACTTCCACTACCATTACCACTTAGCTATTGAATAACCCTGGGACATAAAACTCTACAGGGTAAGGATTATAATAGGTATAATATCATTATGACATCAATGGTGCCATGGTAACGGCTCTCCCACCATGGTAGCTGTGGTGATTGGTTACAATGGGTGGTATTTGATTGTAGTTTTCTCTCTTGGCCATTTTTTTTTTTTAGTTCTTCCTTGTCTATGGAACTTTGTTCTACCATGGTGGAGTGCCTTGTGGTTTCTGTTGGTCCACTTAAAGGTAGAGATCAGTTCATGGATTTACGCTACTCAAAATGTGGATGGAGAGAACATTTCTTGTACTTACGACTAGGAATGATTGCTAAAATTTAGGTAAACTGCTCCTGCTTAGGAACTATCACTGAATATGAAAGCAAATATAAATAACATCACAAAATAATTTATAATTTCTCAATTTTGTTATGTAATTCTGGGGGTAAAGCATCCAAGATTCTTGAATCTTTTATTTATTCTCCACTCATAAAATTTGTATTAACTGTTCACTGTATACCTATGATCTGATTTTGTTATGTTTTGTTTAAATGAATGGAATAAAATCAATTCAATTCAATTTGCTGCCAAAATTATGCATAAAAAATATACATGTGATAAATTTGGATCATACTTCATAGTAAATATGATATGCAATCACAGTCTGCCTTTCAAATTCTAAGAGGATTGTCACTGACAATTTGTCAGAGAACGCTTTAAAGCCCAAGTTTAGTTGTGGGGATTTTTTGTTATTTGAAAGCTTTATGCCCCAAAGTCATAACCCTGCAATAATAGATTCTGAATGTCTTTAGTTTTTTTTAATATGAATTTATGAAAATGTCGGGGGGGACCCCAAAATTAAAGGTTATTGTTTTAAATCACCACCAAAGTCGGACTTCACAAATGACTTGAACCATAACCGATTGCTACAAACACCTCCCGCCCCCCCCCCCAAACCCCAAAAAAAACCAAAAACACACACACCCATTACTACAACATATTATAGTGCAGTCCTACATTCTAGTGTAGAGCCTATGTCCATGAGGGTTTGGCTTAACTGCTACAAAAAAAGAAAAAAAAATACAGCCCACATTTCCTTGTCTACAGTATTTGGCTCAAATATTGTTCTGACCTTAACTATTACTTCTGCAGTTCTATGTTCTAGTGTAGATATGTCCATGAGGGTGCGACCGAGTACTGACTGCTACAAAAAATAACACATAGTATAGAACACATTTCCTTATTTACTCAACTCAAATTTACTCAAGTTCGGAATACAATCAGTGACAAGGTATATCTGCTGTTCCCATTTGTCAATAGTTGGGTGTATACGTGTACAGAATAGAATATATTCCAGAAAGGAGATCAAATTTTTCACCAAGGCATAACAATAAACCAATGGAATTGCTGCAAGAATGAGCATGAACTATTTGGGGAATGTGCTGATATTTTTCTCAAAACTGAATGATTTTGTGAATCTACTCTGGCCTGAGAAATCAATATTTCATTCTACTTTTTTTTGGATCTGACAAATACATTCTTCATATTTCATGGTTGACTGACAAAATTTTTTTGGAATCATTTCAAAATCCGGTAGCACCTCTGCTGCGTCAAACAACTTTGTAGGTCTCCCAGATCAGTCTGAAATAAACTTTTTATTTTTTCTGCTACACGATTCAATCTTTTTATAGATGTTTATCATCCATAAATAACCCTTTTACTGGAAAATACCAGAATATTATTCATTGCAAATGACTACATTACCAACAATTACAAAAGAGTGCTCAGATGCAGGTATGATTTCATTCATGAATGATGATAACAAACAAATATCTCTACCATCGGAAATTAGTAAATACATCAAGCGTATACATTTAATACACTTCTGTGTGGCCAAGTTGCCATGTACATGTAAATATAAATATAACTCTACAGATTTCTCTATAATGCAGGTACTTACAGCGTGTTTCCATTGAAACTAGTTTTCCGGAATGAACCGGCTAATGGAGTAGAAGATCTCAATAGAAACAGACCTTCTCCGCCATTATCCGTCTTTTAGCGGAGAAAGTTTCGCCGGTATTTATCCAGTTTTTTGCAGGATAATAGCAGAGAAAGATACCGTAAGACGTCAATAGAAACAGACCTTCTCCGCCATTATCCATCTTTTGCCGGTGAGAAACCGGAAATAAACAAAACCACGTGATCGGAGAACATGACCCCTGGCTGCAGCACACGTGTGTTTGATTGAGCGTAAATTTGACCTCGGTCATCCCACAATACCTTGCGGCAACCCAGGTCAACGGACTCTTAGCCGGTAATCGTACGATCCCGGTAGGATCGACCGTGCTTTGCGGAAAATGCAATCCAATAGAAACAGACCTTCTCCACTATTAGCCATTTGAATTTTATCCGGATAAATACGGTAGGCTCAATAGAAACACGCTGTTAGTTCCCAAACAACTCAGAGTTCGGGAAGCAGACTATCAGATCATGTAATGAGAGTAATATCACCACCGAGTACTCACCCGGGGATTCTCTTTCAATTCCGCGAACAAAGACGATTTCTCACCATCCATTTTGCACTGTAACGGCTCCCGATCTTAAAACGCTTCAAATTTGTATTCAGAGCACACGATTGATTGGGTTGCCACGGCAACCCGTAGAGGCAAGCCATAAATCAGTGAGTGTGTTTACTCGTATTGATCCCAAACAACTTCCTTTATGGTGGCAAAGACCAGGGTATAAATAGCACAACCTATGTATTTATATGCAGCACAGAATTTTATTGGTGGGAATGTGTTTTAATTATTCAGGCTTCATAAAACTTTCACCTGCTTGTTCAAATTTGTTGTGTGATTTATATACTGTCAAATGGGGTCATCACAGGAATAGTATAAACTTAGTTTGAAAATCTGTAATTCTTCTCTTCTTGTATAGTAAGTACTATGGGGCCTATACAGTGCATCCCAGAAAAAAAAACAGAACCCTTTTAGGGATGGGGCGTATGATCAAACAAAAATGTTCAAAATAAAAATTGACTTACGCTCTTTCAAATGATACATTAAAGGCACTGTATAACAGTGTTTCCAGTTTAAAAAATCTGAGCTGCATTATTCCCCATGCTACCAGTGTCTCTGACATGGTCTAAAAATGAAGCCCTGAAAAAATTGCAGTTTAAAACGATCAATAAGTGCTTTAAAAAAGTAAAAATTATTGAGAGACCATTCCAGCTTTCCCCCATAGAATGCTGTGTTGCAGAATTTCCTATCGCCCGATATAAAATTAATGTGCCAATATATCCGAAATTTCATGTGGTACAATTTTATACTGGTCAAAAGATTAAAATTTAATGTCCCGGAAGGAACATGAATATAAAAAAATTCGAGTGAGAAAAATATTAGTGTCATGCCCTGGAAGGGACATGAAAAAAAAATAATAATAATATAAAAAAAATAATAATAACTACATGAATTATATATGATTGCATCCCCGGATCCCTTCCGGGGCTCCATACTGATTTTTGTTGTTGGAAAAAGTACATTTGAAGTGGAACCAAATTAATACGTACTGATTACTGAATACGAAACTGAAAATAAATTTCTGTTATTTTTGGAGAATAATTTGCATAAATTCGCATTAATAATTAATGGCAGCAACAGTTAAAAATTCTGAGCGCGTAAGAAGTGTTAGTGTCCAGCTTAGCTCTACCAGATAAAGCAAACTAAACAAAATGGTTGAGAAATATGAATGAGAAGAAGCATTTTTTTTTTATTGTGGATTTTGAATAAATTTGCATAATTTGCGATAATGATTAATTTTAAATTTCGCCATAATTATTTAATTTCCACAAGTTTGTGTAGAATCTTGAAGCCCACCTAGCCCTATCAGATCCAAACAAACAGAATGAAAATCGGTCAAGAATGTGAGTAGAATGAAGCATTTTTGTTATTTTTGGATTAATTTGCATAAATTAACCATAATTAATTAATGGAGTATTGAATTTCAATTCTGTGCTGAGAAGGTTAATTGTGCATAACTCAGCCCTACAATTAAAGCAATGCACAATTAAAATTAGTTTGAGAATTGCAAGAAGCATTCTTGTGATTTCGAAATTTGCAAAAATTTGGCATGAATTTGATTAATTTCAAAATTTTGTCTGTGTATGTAAGTCTGAAGCCCCCACCTAGCCCTATCAGATCAAACAAACAGAATGAAAACTCGTCACAGAAATGTATGGGAAAAGAAGCAATTTTTGTTATTTTGGGAATAAATTTGCATAAATTCCGATAATTAATCGAATGGAGTTGATAATTCAAAATTCTGTGTACGATAGTTGTAATGGTGCAACTCAGCCTACCAAATAAGCAATTCACAATTAACAATTAGTGAGAAATGAAGAGAGAGAAGCATTTTTTGTGATTTCGAAAAATTTGCATCAAGATTTGCTTTAAACTTGAATTAATTTCAAATTTCTGTGTTAGAAGTCTTGAAGCCCCACTAGCCCTATCAGATCAAACAACAGAATGAAAATCCGTCAAGAAATGTGGGGAAAGAAGCCAATTTTTGTATGTTGGGGATAAATTGCATTAATTACCATGAATTAATCAATGCGAGTATAAATTCAAAGATTCTTGTGTACAAGTATAATGTGCATAACTCAGCCCTACCAAATTAAGCAATCAAAATCAAAAATCGGTTGCAGAAAATTGAGAGAAGCATTTTTGTGATTATGAAGAAAAGCAAAAATTAAAAAATATAATGAATTTCCCGATTCTGTGTAGAAGTTTTAAATTCCCACTAAGCCTATCATTATTGAAAAAAAACAAACAATGCTGAAATCAAATCGTGTTTGAGAAATGACGAAGCCAGAAAGCATTTTCAAACTGTGGGACGGGCCAGAGTGTAAGCGGGAGACGCGGACGCCACAGCCATGGCATAAGTCATCAGGCCCTTCGGGCCGGATGAGCTAAAAATTGACTTGCACTCTCTCAAATGATACATTAAGCAAACATATTCATTCACACATCTCTGAGTACCATGACTTTACAGATTTAATGTCAAAAACCATTTGCTACATTTTATGGATTTGGCACTGAGCACAGCACCTGCCCATTTCCTTCTTTTCATGGTGTGCACAGTGTCAAAACCATAAAGTCTAGCAAATGGTTTTTGACATTGAATTTTTTAAATCATGGTACTCGGAGATGCATGAAGAATAAGTTTGCTTAATATGTCATTTGAAAGATTAGTCAAAGTTTATTATGAACTTGTTTTTGCAATCATACACCACACTGCTTCTGCACAATAAGCCTTTGTTTTAGGGTTCTGGGGTTTTTTTTTCTGGGACACTCTGTATAATGGGTAACACCATTAAACAACTTGCAATTTCCACAGTATTTACATCTTCAGAGACAGTACATGCTGCCTCGAAAATCTACACGACCGAAAAAAATAAACAACAAAATCAAAAACATTAATCTAATCCCACTTTTCAAATTACACTATAGATGTATCTAGATTTCATCATTTGCACAGAAATGAGTACACCCACGTATATGTACAGTACATGGCAAAACACATAAACAATATGAATAGATCAAATAAGTTAGATAGTCTTTTTTTTTTCAAAAGGAGGTCATCAAATCAAATGATAGGATCAATTTCTCTGACTCCCACATAGCCACTTGTACAACCACATACTGGAACACACACTTATGAAGACACACACACACACACACACACACACACACACACACACACACACACACACACACACACATTTATGTACAGACACAAAGTCATATCTACGGTAGACAGAGACAGGCATACACACACACTTACACATGTAACATACCATCAACAGAATCACAGACACAAACACCAGCACACAGTCACACATCATGATCCAAACAAACAGACCCACAGAAATCAAAGTAATTCATAAATGCTGAAACACACACAATGAACTTCATCACATGGCCACAAACACACACACATGCAGTCCAAGGTAGAGGCAGTGCAATATTGAATATACCTGACAATCAATTTTATTTCTTTGTTTCTGGGATAACTTACTGATTTTTTTTTTCTGACTGCTTATTAAGTAATAATGTAACATAATCTTATCCAACATGCAAACTAGAAGGGTTTTTATTGTGAAATTGGTCTCAAACTATTTATGTTTTCAAAATATTTAAATGATGTGGCACCACTGATGGGGGTTTTCAAGCATGGCATTATAAGAGTAACACATTATTTTTCTGATTTGTAAGTTTTCTCTTTTAGTTCAATGCATTATTAAACCCAATATTTGGAAACACTGTACTACTCCACTAATTACAAACTCCATTAATTAAAAACACCTCAACACTATACATCAAATAACAAATTTCTTTGAAATACCTCTAACTAATAACTAACCAAATTATTCTCCCCAATGCAGAAGCATGTGTACATAGTTTAGACACCTTCCAACACTCTTATCTCCCTTTGTTGTTCTCTCCTGCACACATAGGAAAATAATCTTAGTAAATTTGCTTTTCTCATTAACATTACAGACCTACCTAGCACCTTCGTTTGAAGTCATTCAAAACTCTATCTGTAATTTCCTGGCTTCTAACTAGTAGCCTAGGGACACTGAGTTTTAGTAGGCTGTGGAACCCTTGAAGCTACTTTAGTTTGGCTATTATTTGTTGCATTAATTGAAAATTGAAATTGTAATATTCGATGGGCCTTCATTGAACAATGTACAGGAATGTGCCATGATGAGAAATCATGATATGAAAGATTTGTATGATGTTGTATTCATATTTTACAAATACTCACATGATACATTTACCAAAGCAGGAGAATGGTTCATTTTGTTGTTGTTGTTGTTGTTCATTCAGCATGAAAATTCACTTATAAACAAAGAACAATATAATTAACTTGACAGGCCTTGAAAAACTAATAACTTTTTTCATTTAGCGTGAAAATTCATTAACAAAGCCATTACCTGAAATTGATATAACATAATGAGCTGAAGAAAAAATTTTCACGAAAGAAACAACAATTTCAAAGACGATTTCACCTAAAACATGTTTGCAAATCAGAATTACGCAGCATTATTAAGATGAAGATATTAACTTACACTGTTGCACAGTATTAAATTTGCTCCTAAATTTTGATAATACTTTTGTAATATACCATTTCAAATTCTACTCATTTTTTTTGCTCGAAATAGTATCATCACCATCATATGATGATGAATTGAGGATGATTTGGAATATCCTGCAAGATGTTTTTATTAATGATAAGTGGTTCATACACTGACAGCAGTAAGTACACACTGAACAAAAATTTGCATACATGTACAATCAAGATATTGGCACTTAAAATTCTACGCCCATCAGAAATCATCTCGCAATCTGGGCCAACTCACAAAACGGCTGACGATTCCTCAAACGCCGCAAAAATGACATCTACCCACTCAGCGTCATCAAAATTCACGCCGACAGCGAAAAGAAGAATTTGGACAATTGCCAAGGATATTCCGGCAATTACTGATGATGTCATCTTTTTGTTGTGAATTCTAAATGATGTCACAAGCCTTCGGGTGCTACGTAGGTATACAATTACTTCCACGGAGGGCAGCTATTGCTTTAGAATCATCTTACGCCCACCTGTGGAATATTAGGTGACGACTTATATATCAACAGGATGTTGAAAGAGAACCGGTATTTTTCACCCGCACCTGTATCCCAATTTGTGTTTCAACAGAGGATGGAAAAGTAAAGGCCGGATATTCCTTATGTCATTTGTTCCTTCCTTCCTTGAAAACTGTTATTATAAAACTGTCAAAATTTTATTAAAAGGGGGGAACTCATTAAATTTGACGCTGCACAAATGAAATATTTTTAATACAATTACACAACTGCAAACTCACGGGTCTGTTACCACAATCTACCATTCTAAGGCCTTAGATGGAAATATAGATTTGGATAAAATGATAGTTATGTCAATTAAAAACATATTTGTGAAATAATGTTATATGTGTACCAAGCTATTAACCTGTTGACTATGGGAACCAGATGTGCACTGTGGTAACACTATGGAATCCTAAAAATATCTGATGCAATAGATTAAAATTTGCCTGCCTTTTCTCAAACTTTCACTAATGTGTTTCACTGATTATTCTGCTTGTATTCAAAGCAATTTGCTGTGAACCTGAAATTCCCTTTTAGAAGAGACGTTTTATCAACTGGTGACAATTATTACTAGCATACTTTTCAGAGGAGAGGTTTAAGCCTTGCTCTGATTTCCTGACGTTATAGGTCACTAAAGTAGTTCATAGCAAGGTTATGATTATGAGGTGTATGTAGCCAGGGGTATCAAAATGTCACACAGTTGACCCCTGATCTAATATGGAATCACATACTGAATGTCAGATCATTTTTAAATGGAATCAAGTGAATTTAATTCGAATCTATCATTAATGACACCATACCAAAGTATTATAATGCACAGTGTATTATGTATGATCTACAGTAGATTTGAAATCACTACACTTGAAGGCTGATGAAAATGCCAATAAACAACATATTTGAAAGAATTAAATAGTTTCAGTAATAACAAGTCACCCAAAATGGACTTTTACATTACTTATTTGTAAAAATAACACTTTGCGAGATATTCATGGGGCATTATCAACGGGAAATTTGAATAGATTGTTGTACATGGTAAAGATTAATAAACTGTTGATGCAAGCACGAAACCAGACCAACCAAACAAATAACAGATTGATCAATGTCCAACAAAATGGATTGCAAACATCAAACCATTCAAGACAAATTATGTTCCATAATACAGCAATTTGGGAATTATAGGTGGTTTTATCAGACTCATCCTAAAATGCTAATTTATGTTTAAGCCAATGCCTCCGACATTCTGTCATTCCCATAGAGTAAATACATGGCCGACACACATGGTTCCTGTAAGTAAAAGGTGAACAGCAGTTTGTGTTGTTCAAGTTTATAACTGTCTAGAGAGACTGGGGGCAGCATAGGAAATACACAGGGGCTGAGGGCGATTTAGCCCCGAAAATTAACAAAATAGCCCCCTAAAATCACAAAAGAGCCCTCAATTATCCTCATAGGGTTCAATGTATAATATACATGCAACACTAAATCAGGCTTGAAATAGCCCCCAAAAATAAAATTTTATTTCATGCCCTGACTGGCGGTGTGGGAAATTGAAAAGCAAAATCCACTTCAATTTGATGGTGCCAGTCAAAATGAATTCGGACGGTAAATCATCCTCCTGCGCTCTCTCTCTACGACAAGTCGACAACCCTCGACTTTCTAATGGTAACGTTCTACTAATTGACCTTTTACCAGGACTGGGGTCGTCAGACTCCGATGAACCATGCTAATCAATCACTCTCTTTTCCCCCTGCACCAGGCTATGTACACACACACAAATGCACTGGACATGTACTTGTACTTTCCAACGCAAACAATTCCTCCCCGAACAATCCGAAATGTCAGTGAACACATTTGCCCCTCAGGAGCCCCCAAATTAATGTAGCATGAATTAGACCTAGTCTGGATGTGGCCAGTTCACAGGTCAGATTTTGAGCATCTTTAAAGGGCAATAGTAAGATTGGAAGCAGTCTTCAATTGAAGAGACAATGCTCTCAGGATCAAGCTACAGTGTTAAAAGTTTCTGCTGTGAAAATTTCACAGTCAAAAACTCCCTTCAGACTGCCCAAATTCGCCGGCTCTGCTACTCCTCCACTTTCTGTCTGAATGGTTTAAGCCGGCGAAAAGGAGTATTAAGTACGCCCACTCTGAGCCCGCTCTGAAACACCTCCGGAGGTGTTTCAGAGCCGGCGAAGAGGAGTAGCTGATACGCTTCACCTTCTGTCTGAATGAGTTAAGCCATCTCTGCTACTCATTGCGCAGTGATGCATGCAAATTTCACCAACATGCACGCTGAAAAACAAAAGACAATCGCGCGTTCAAATATGCACTTCCTATTCAGGTCTCGCAAGGTGAGTAGTGACTCCACCTTTTTGGTTGCTGTGTGAACGGTTTAAGACGGCGAAAAGGCGTAGCTGCTACGCGAATTCTGTGCTACCTGAAGGGGTCATCGGAGGGTTTCAAGACCGCTCAGGACCACCGCAGCTACACCTTTTTCTGTCTGAATGTGGCTAAACTTTTCCTCTTTGTTGAACTAAATTGCTCGTGGTTTCTACTGTGAAAATTTCAGTCATACACACTACACTTCACTTTTGTTGTACAATTTATAGGCCTATCAGAAAATGCGGTGATGGTGAAACTTTTAGTATAGCTTTCAATGGGACCAATTCCCATCAGGGCCAGAGATTAATTCAATACTGGTAAATTATTGCATGATCCTCAAGTAGACAAATTCACGGTAAATCCCTCCAGCCTGAATATACATTCTAGTCAGTGTATATACTGGTTTATGTTTAATTTCATTTGGATCTTGAGGCATTTTATTACTTCTCCCAATCACGTCACTACCCTTTAATATACTGCCGTAATATTTAGTGTGAACAAGATTGTTAGGGTCATATGCATGAGGGTTACAGTTAGATTTAAGGATAGGGTTAAGTAAATGGCTTCTGTAATTTCTGAGGTGGGCCTAGTTAGATTTTGATAATCCTAGATCTGCTGCACTGATATTCATTATCAAATATTGCCAAAGAAGATTAGGATTAAGCTAAGGGTAAGGGTACAGGTTAAGGTTAGGGTTTGAGATTAGGCATTTGTGAACTGTGAAGTAGTATTATAGTTCTTTTCCCTAACTTTCCACACTATTGAGAAAAAAATTTACCCTACGTGAAATTTCGAAGTTTTACAAGTACATCAACTCACTGGACAGTCACAATACCTCATCAAGAAATGCATTCTGCAGACTTCTCTTCAAGGTTACCCCCTTTTAAAGTCCATAATTATTCCCTAATAAGACGACAAGGCAGTTGCGGGAAGGCATTAATTAAAATATCAAAACATAAATACACCAATATCAGTTTTGTTTTTATTTTGACGCCCAAAGGCACTATCATTGATAACAAGGTTTCACAATATGTGTTCTCTCTTGTGGAATACCACAAACAGCTGTGTCTGGGCACGAGATAAGAGGTGATAATGTAATTGCCAGCAAGATCATAACGATATGAAGTGTGGTCAGACAGGCGGCCTGCACAGGCCAAGTCTCAAGATTTTTTTTTCCTCCTTCCTAACCTCTGATCTTTTAAATGTCATCCTTTCAATACATTGGTCATATACTGCAAAGAACAGTTGATGCAGAAAGGTACTGTATCTAGAAGTTCAGAGAATTGTTGATGTCTGAACTTAATTGTCTATTTGCTGATTATTGGGGGGGGGGATAAGGTTGGAAAAGGCAAAATTATGGTTCAGGTTTAGTAATTTCCTCACTTGCCTGGATGGAATTATACTGTATACATGTTCAAGCTGACTTTATTTCTCAAAAAATATGAGCTCTACCTAATCAAGAGCAAAATATGAGGCTGTAGGCATTTAGTATTAGACCTTAACCTTTAAATCTGTACACAGAAAATAACTCTGACTTTATAAAGCACCACAGCAAGGACGTATAATTTGTACATCAAGTGGTAATATTAAAAATAGACTTCACAAGCGCAATCACGCTTGATTAGAGGATGAAATTCAGCAAAATTAGGCATGCAATTTCCTACCTGAAATGAATCAATTATTCAAATAAGTTTTTTTTTTTCAGCAATATATTACATATCATTAGTATGGTTGGTAGTGTGTAATAATAATGTGGTGATATCTTTTCACTGTACAATGTTGAATACTGACTGTGCTGCTGCATCACGAAGGCTGACTAAAACAGTAAAGGCATACAGATTACAGACAGATTATATGTTAAAAATAATATTTGTTAATTTTGAAAATTAATAACACAAAAACTGCACAACAGATTATACTGGCAATGAGTATAGTTACAGCATAATAGTGAACATTTTTGTTTTAGGTGGTTTGAAGATGATATCAATAATCAGTTTTATGTAATTCATGCTTTTTCAAAAAGTAAGGGTTCAGATTTTGCTCAATATCCAATCCTCTGTACAAAATTGAAACTGTTCAGAAATCAAAAGGCGTGTGTGAGGGTGTGTGTCTAGTCCCCACACAATAGCATTAGACAATGGCTAAGGATAGTGAATAAAGTCTAGCAGGCTACTTACTAATGAATATTAATAAAGCATTTATCTAGCGCGGCTGTAGTGAGAGATTGGCATACCAATGTTCTTACCGTGCGCTGTTCACCGCCATTGTCTATTGTGTGGGGACTAAACACACACTCTCACACACACCATTTGATTTCTGTACAGTTTCAATTTTGTACAGGGGGTTGGATATTGAGCAAAATCTGAACCCTAACTTTTTAAACAAGCATGCATTACATTAAACTGATTATTGATATTATATTCAAACCACCTCAAACAAAAATGTACACTATTCTGTTGTAACTATACCCAATGCCAGTATAATCTGTTGTACAGTTTTTGTGTTATTAATTTTCAAAATTAACAAACATTATTTTTAACACCTAGTATATCACACACAAAAACTTCAAGAGGTAAAACAAGAAAATCACCTTCTTTTTGGCAAACCCCATATTAACCATCATACAGCTCTTTATATGGTTGAACTCTTGCCAAGAGTTTCCTCAGTCAAAACTATTTCGCGACTTGTGTTCACACTTCACTGGCGATAATTCAATAATAATAAGTTTACAGAAAAGAAGTTCCCACAGAATTATGTTTACATTCAAAATGGTCATCAAGGAAGATACAGCTTTCATCACAGCTCAGAATATTGACCCAGCTAGACCATTTTAACCATTTCGATTCCAACCTCAGAATATTGCATGAAATGTCATGAAACTTAAAAGGGTTAAAGCACTAAATAGCAGTTGATCAAGATGAAGATAATTAAACATATTGCACCTAATTCTAAATTAAACATTTCCAAATGACCCAATAAAGTAACAAATAATTTGGATTATTGGTGGGTTTATTGGGTATTGTGCCATAAATGAGCCTAGCCACACAAACTGCAACTGAACTTTATATAACCTGCTAATTAATTCAAGGCCTTAACGAATCTTCCAATACCTTGCAGTATCATAAAAGTGGACCTCAATTTCATAATGTGTGTGCTTCTTTTCGCTTTGTAACATAGAGACACCTGGTTAGTTCTTGATGCAATGATTTCACACATAATTCTCTCAATATAAGTGACATTTTGATGGTAAACAAGATAAACACAAATATAGAGAAATTAATTTCATTTCATTATATTGTATCTTGGGAGTACAATGCTTGCATTACAGTATCACATGGTAAATTAACTTTTAATGAAATTGAAATTTCGAAAACTGAACTTCAGCAGTTTTCTTCAAAGACACAGGCAACAGAAGCTGAATACTATTTGAACTATATACAGTAGCTCCTCCATTGGTTCAATCATGGATCCTAGTCAGATCCATGGTTCAATAAACTGAAGCCTTGGGATAACTCGGTATCAAATTTAATAATGAAACAATTTCTCACCAGATGAATAGAGCAAGCATACCCTGGACATACTTGATGCAATAGTGCGTGCAACACTTGAGGAAATAATTTATGGGGCAAAAGGACAAAACAGCTAATTTCATTTTAAAAATCAAATTGTTCCACTTAAGGATACAATAAATAAGACATTCAATTGGCTTGTGTCAGTTCATGCATAGTAACAAGCACATGAAGTACTGTGATATTAAAGGTCTACTGTCAAGCCAGATTAAAATAGAAACTCTTTCCACTCAACTGATAAAACTGGGGGCAACAAATTTTCTTATGATACTTGGTTGCATAAATAAGAATAGCATTACTTTTCCTTTTACAGTTTATTTAAACCATGACACTATGGCAATGCAAAATCATTACATTATTGCCTGTATTCAAAGACTAGTTCATATTATCTCGGTCGATAATTTTTTCCCATTGTCAGTGGGCCTTTAAGCATATTACACAACACTCCGTCCACACACGCATATTTCAAAATGTGGGTATCACTCGCACTATTGCTATAAACTGAACAAGAACAATTTGATGCTGTAACAAATATTGCTATTACAGGTCTTTTCCGTTTGAATGCACATGTACACATTTGTGCATCTTGTGAGAAACTTTTGTTTGGCAGGTACTTTATTTTACAGATGACAAGCAAAAATATGTAATAAAACATGTTCTACTAGATATCAGGAAATATTATGACATGCAAGTATTCACAATCATAAAATATGTTTTGATATCAGGAAATGATATTGCAGTTACTTTTTGTATTATAAAACATATAAAGTAAATTAACTTTTTATTATTTTGCAGTATAATTGTTCTCAACAGCATTTTTACTATAATTTTCTGGAAAAGAACTACAAGTGCTGAAGCAGACTTTCTTACAGTTTGTCTATGAGGAACAAAACAAAAATGATTACTTTGGTACTTTAAGGTACAGTTCATTATCTTATCATTCCAGTTACTACAAAGAAACTTGCTGCATGTATATACATGTACCAGCACCTATTTGAAATATGTACAGTACTGGTAATACATACGTATGCAATTATCAGTCTTCAGTCACACAACTTCCTTATAAAAAAATTTTATCGATCACTCCCCATCCCTAAATAAAGAATCGCTTTAAAATTAAAATTTCGTGACAAACAAACACCTAAGCAGCCATCTTCTTAAGATCTGCCAAAGTCTTCGGTTCAACAAATGTGTGGATAAGTGCACAAACATTTTTCCCCAAATGTGATGTCACGTTTTAACTAAGCACTCGTCAGAAACATACATTGGTGTCCTTTCAATTCCTTTCATGCCAGGCATAGCAATGTGGCCTGTAATAGGATGCTCAGGTTAAACAGAGACAGAGAGAGCAAGACAGCGAGAGTGTGAGAGTCAGAGAGTGGAGTATTAAGCCAGAAGAAGCCCTACCGCTGGGTTCTTCCACGAGGTATGTGTGGGACTATACGAGTGGATTAAAGGGAAATGAAACCCAGACATGTATCAGAGAATTCAAAACACTAAAAGATAGATAACTTTCAAAGTTTGAGCAAATTTGGATGCGCCATTCAAATGTTATTAACCCACTGGAAGTGTTTGGGTTTATGGAAAATGTGTGTTATACATGTAGTGAAATCAAATCGTCTCCACGGGTTGATCTCTGCCAGAGACAAAAATTCTGTAACACAGCAAGCTTTTTTTTTTTGGGGGGGGGGGGTAGTGGTCGACTCAAATGGTCATTTAATGATTTTCACTTAATAAAATAATAAAATGATCATTTTGAACTGCAATTTCCAGGGCTGCACTTTTAGACCTAATCAGAGACACTGGTAACATGGAGGATCATGTAGCTCAGATTTTTTTTTTACTAGGAACATTGTCTAAATTACACCTTTAAAGACAGGGGTCTCATTTGCACCCTCCTGCGGCACAGGAAAGCATCAAGTTTTTGCATTTAGGCTATTTCTGAAGGACATGTCTGTGAAATATGAAGATCAGTAATTACCTCGAATTTGAAAACTGCACAAACAAATCAAATTGCAGTTTAGTGTATGTGTTATGCTACAAATTTTTGTCTCTATGGGACAATAATTCAAATTAAAGTCTAATGGTCAATATAATTCCACGAAACTGAGTTTCTAGCTCCTATACATTGCTGAAGGTTCTTAGATGGTATTTTCTTCTATAGACACAAGTGAGTTTACACAATGTTAATTTGTAGGCATGCAAGGAGACGCCTGCCTTTAAGAGCAGTAAATGCCAAGGACAAGATACCCTTGGATCCAGATGCCGTCAACTTCACATCAACTCTGACGACACGAACGAGCCGTGGCTCGTCTCGGCCACAAAAACACGTTAACGTGGATCTCAGCGATGACACAGATCGCATGCAATGAGAGTATTAACATGTATGTCATTACAGGGTGATGAGGGGGTTGGGGAAAGGGGTGGGGAAAGGGGAGGAGGAGGGGATAATTAGGGGCATGTACACATGTTGTGGTGTCTGGATAAGCTGTGCGGAGACCATAACGTCACAGAATGATTGTGACGAAAAACTTGGAGAAAAACAAGGAGGCCCTACCTGGTCAAGGGGATGAATGTTTATCTTGTGGTTATCCATGGTGTTAATGTTGGCTAAAGAGAGAATGATGAAAGGCTAATTAGTTGCATGTGTCTGTGTGACTAAGTGGTGTGTGTCTGTGTGTGTAAGTGTGCTTGTGTGTGTCTGTGTGTGTAAGTGTGCTAGCGTGTGTCTGTGTGACTGTACTGTGTGTGTCTGTGTAAGTGGGCTTTGTGTGTGTGTCACCATGCCTGTGTGCATCACTGTGCTTGTGTGTGTCAGTATGCATGCACATGTAAGTGATTTGGGGTGTGTGCAAATACACATGTGACTATGAACTTGAGTGGATGTGGGTCTTCAGTGCAAGCATGTGTAATTGTGTAGGTATGTCATATGTACATGTGTCTGTCTGTAAATGTGTGCATTTGTGTGTGGGCTGTTTATAAATCATTGTGCACTGTCTGTATGTCCAGCAACTACATAGTATTATTTGCAGTATAAATGAGTAAACCAGGAAATTCACTTTAAAACCTACCATGTAACATAATTATTTACTGAATAGCTTTGACAAACACCTACAAACTCCTTTAGCCTTCATCTATATTGCACTTGTTTACTGTCATAACTTCATTATAAGAATTTAGAATTAATTCCTGTACGGCATGTTACACTTGCTCTCTTTTAGATAATTTACCATTTTGTTTTTCCTTTTAGTTTGCATCAAATTTTGTGGTTCACATAGGTCACGACAAATAGTGCTACAACTTGAGCAAAAAGGAGAATCACTTTAACCCGTTGGAGACAAATTGATTTTGATATAATACACATTCTCCATAGATCCCAACAGGAGATATACTCACTCTCCAATGGGTTGAAGTTTCTTAGTCCCACAGGTAAGATATTATGTTGTTTTGGCATGGAAATACCAGTGCTTGGTACTGAGAGGGTTAACCACATCTTACACTGACAGATTTGTAACACATCAAGAGATTCGCTAATGCAGCACTTGACGTTATGAAAACAACAAATCACAATCATCGTAAGAAGCCTGGCAGTCATTTCCCTTCCCCCCGACACCCCAGCCATCCATCGTTCTGTCTTCATCGCTGTCACAATTCCATTGGTAGGGGCGTCACTAGTGGAGGGGGTGTGGGGACACCAACCTCCCATTAGCAATAAGTTGTCAGGTCACTTGCCATTCTGTCAGTTAAAGGCAGTGGATCTCTTTTGCATGACTAAAAATTAACATTGTGTAAATACAATGGCATATAGAAGAAAATGCCATCTGGGAACCTTTAGCAAAATATAGGACCTGCAAACTCAGTTTTAGTGAAATTATAGTGACCGTTAGACTCTGATTTAAATTTTTTTCTCACGAGAAAAAAATTCCTACCACACAACGTACACTAAACAGCTATTGTTTTTCTTTCACTTTTTTCAAATTCTAGGAAATAACTGACCCCCAAATTTCACAGACATGCCTTTCATCAATAGCCTAAGGGCATGGGTTATCTTTTCCTGGTCTACAGGGATGTTTGCAAATGAGATCCACTGCCTTTAAATTAACGGAGGACTTGTTTTGTGTGTGGGGGGTGGGGTGGGGTGGGGTGGGGTGGGGTGGAAGGTGGAAGAGTGGAGGGAGGCTGTTTGTATGTAAGGTCTAAGTGAAAGATTCTATCAGTCCACCCCTCCCCCCCACCCCCCAATTGCAAAAGGTCTTGCAATCCCTCTTTCCATCGGCATTCGAGGAGACACACGCAGCTTCTAAGTCAACACCGCTGCAGCGTGGACGCGACTTTTGGCATTTAAACCGCTCGTCGGCCGGGTTCACATTAGGCCACGGGGCTGTAAAATCGGAACATGTGTCCTGGTCGCTGATTATCCAATCATTTAGATTTTGTTCTCCTTTGCAATCTCCGTGAACACTTCCAGACCGGTGCATACCTCTACCCTCGGGGAATGAGCTACAATATGCGTGCTACTGTACTTTTGATCATCATGTGAATCTCTGATTTTCACCCATACCCACCCACATCACAGTTAATGTTCAGTCTACCTAACCCTTTAAGTCCCAAAGCAAGAAATACTGTAGGGTGTGTCAATTTCATGTTTTCTTTCACTATCATTTACTTCGTAGTGATATGATTCACATAAAGGAAAAATTCCATTTCTATTCTAAAACAGGTCGGCATTTAATTAAAGTGTCAAATTCTGTTTAGTTCCAAACTTTCAGCTTGTATGTAAAGGACCATGATCTCCCTTTCATTGAACTGCAACTTTGTATTAGGTACCATACATAGTTTACTCCTACAGTATGAAACGATAGCATGTTTTACACTAGTGTCTGTCTGGATAACTGCCATTTATAGTCAACGTTGCACATAACTAATGTTCTAGCTCCCCACCCCCCATCCCTCATTTATAATGACTGTGCTGAATACATAGTGACCTCAATTTACACCATTTATGACACCCAGCATGCATGCTTGCTATGCAAATGACTGAAAAAATAATATTCCTACATGTATGTCTTGCTAGCAACCAGCACATGTCTGTTATAACATTATGTACATGTACATGTCTCTATGATGGTATACTATTGAATGCACTGGCTGCATGGCTGCAACTAATACACCTCCTTTCTGAGAAATGTCGGATTCCATCAAGCGCCAAAGCACTAATCAAATTACCGCGATGAGTGTCATCAATGCTGTTAACCGTCTCACATCCTGGCTACGTCGTCTTACCGGGCTAACATTGAATCTCTTAGTATGCGTTGATTTCTTCACATGCAATACTGATGATTTATTACTAACGATCATACGAAAGCTTTTTATCTTTTCTCTTTTCCCCATTTACTTTTTCTTTTGGAACCGTAATGAGATGCTCCTGGACTAAAGATTAGAAGGCTGTGTGAATGCCAAACTGCCATGCTACACTAGCATACCCATTAATCAGTAAGCAGAGTCATCATTCCACAGGAAATAGTGCTACCACATAAATTGCTATGACAGGGACTAAGAGAATACATGAACATGTCATTGATTTACCAGAATAATAAATATGTGTGATACAACTCAACGTAAAGCCAAATGTGCAGTACTAATACCTGCTGGCCACATGAATTCTGAGAGGAAAAGGAAAAATGTGCAGTGTGAAGCTGAAAGAATGTCTAAATATTTTCTTCCTGCATAGTGAGTGTATATGACTGACATACATGTAATTTAATTCTTCACTTTAACAACTTTTCTAATGAACCCATTTGCAAACATTATTTGGAAACAGTTTTTTTCCACTAAACATTTGTATAATGTTGTTCGAAGACGAGCAATCATGATTAGTTAAACATATTGTTATTTAATAATTATTACCACATGAGGTAGACATTTTACAAAAAGCATAAATTATTACCACAAAACTAAACATATAACATGTTGTTTTATGGCAACAGGTACAGCATTCAATGTGTACTAGTATTAACCCATCCTGCAAACTGTGTCATTTATATTTTGTTACAGGCCAGTGACTATGAATCAAATCAACTGTTTGTCAGGTTATGATTTTGCTATATTTGTACTCCACCAAAAGATTATAAAATTAACATATAAGTAAGAATTGGACACATTGCCAAATACACTACCCACACATGTAGAATGTACAGCATAAAAGGTGCTTATGCATACATTTCATCACAATAAAAGGGAGAGCGAATAAATTTTTTACTTGCAGTCTAACGTGAATTGATTTTCTCTGAAAGATAAAAAATTGATGTGTGGGGAACCTTGGAACATCACAAACATGGAAACCATGAAACAAATTATTTCGAATTTTCTAAGGGACAAATAGAGCCTCATGGATATTGATTTTTTTCACTACACTGGGCAATTCTATTTTGCCATGATAATGCATATTTTCCGACCTCGAAGAATGATTTACCTTGGAATACATGTATGTGAATAGTCAGGCTCGACTAGTGATAATGGAGTTGCCTACAACATCACTCACTCACGTATAAATGTAAATTAAACTATTGTACAATATGAGCAAGCTGTTTTCATATATATACAAATTGTTCCACCACTTAATCACGAGCGAAGGTTTGCTTAAAGGGGAATTTCAGTGTGATAACCAAATATTTTGAAATACATAAAAATCACAGAATAAGATCAATGAAATTTTGAGACTAACAATCAGACAGATATTAGAAACAAAGATATTGATTTCCTTTTTGTTTTTTGAAAGATCATAACAAATCAGAAACATTGTGACATTCACAGTCAGAAGCTCTCCATTTTCTTTTCTTTTCTTTTTTTTGTACTGACAAAATATAGCAAATTGTCTGTTTCCTAATGTATGCCTGAACACATATTTACACAGGAAGTCATATAAACTTTTAAAAGTCTAGAGAGATGAAAAAAATATTTCTTCAAAGTAATAATGAAGTAACATCTGGTGAACCAATAAATTATGTAGAATACAGTATTGCTAATTTGTACAGATTGAATTTTTTTCCAAGTATTAATTTTATTCAGATTTACCTAGTTTTCCTCAACTTTCACTGCTGCACTGCCCTGATTTTTCTACTTCTATTCAAAGCAACTTGCTATGATCCTAAAATTCTCCTTTAACCTTCTAAAAATTGATTGCAGTAGTAAAAGGGTTAGGTGTTGAAAGGTTTGCTCTACATGTAACTCTGCTACTGAAGGTGATAAAGACCGTGATATTTCTGGCAAATATTTCACTTGTTGCTGACATTAAATGATGAGTGGGAGGACTTTACAAGATGGGATATTATCAATATCGGAGGGCAGCGGAGCGAACAATTTCAAACCACCTTGTGCAGCGATGCACCTAATGGGAATCCGGACAATAAAGTTGGTTGACCCCAAAAAAGGTTGCGTTGGAACATACACTTTAGCTGTTTGACGTACTAGATCCATGCATCGTGCAGGAGACAGGAGTACTAACTGGAGTGTGCAGTACCAAGAAATCATCTCCCACATGATTGCGGCTTTGAAAATCCATCTCCAACCTGATTGCAAATTAATTCAAGCTACAAAAGATTGTTTACCACCCATCTCCAGAGTCTAGTGTAAAAATTGTTTTTCTGACTCAAAAGAATAATTTTTCAAAATGGTGATGCTAAATGCGTACAATGGCATGGTTTTATTCACTTCAAGTGTTCTGGGGATAATACGGATGTGATAATTTTATTAATGTTGTTGTTCAAGAAATGCTTTGATATTCATGCCAACTGAATCAATACTTTTATACAATAAAGCACAATTTTGAGTGCTAAAAAACACTATATAACATTGTGGAAGCCCAATTAAGAAAATTGTCAGACTTTGCTATCTGACATATCTGACAATGTTTGGATGGACAAATAAAGAGTCATGCTGTCACTCATAAAATATGTACAGATGAGAATCGGCACATGAATTATTCTCAACTGATGAAAATTTTGCTACACAGCAGTCTATGGAGGAAAATGGAAACCGTCGCTCAATGATTTTCACTTTTTAAAAGCACTTAACGATCGTTTTAAACTACAC